>LIEC01000096.1:0-17477 GCA_001925005.1 Drosera capensis
TTCATATGCTAGACTGTAATTCTCTCTAAGATTTGTAATCAACTCGAGATTCTCTTAATTTTCCCTTGAGAGGAAAAATAAAGCTTTCAGAGATTTCTTGAAGTGCCTCCTTCAATTCCTCTAAAGTAGTATATGAGTTAGAAAAATCAAATACCTGTTGTTTTTCTTCACTTTTTTCCATGAGACAGAGTTGAGCATTAGAGATTGTTTCTTCATCATCTGAGTCTGTCTTACTCCATTTTTAACAGCATAGCCTTTGCCCTTTTCCTTCTTCCAGAGTTCCATTTGTTGTATTCCTTTTTGTTCATCTGTGCAGACGATTCCTGTGTTGGTCGTCTATATTATGTAGCAAAGTACCCTCGCTTTTTGGAGTTATAGAAGATTTCTTTCTCTGCTTCTCTGGCCTTTGTTGAGAAATTCTTCGTAAGATTTCTCTTCTTGAACAACTTTCTAAACTTCTTGTCCATCAGTGCAAGTTCTTCTGATATTACTTGTTCGCTTGCAGATGAGGTGTCATTGGTTTCCTTTTCTGTCATGGATCTCAGAATTTTCTCTTGAGCCTTGAAGGCTAGAGTTTTCTTCCTAGCCTCATCAATTTGTCTTTTCTGCTTAACTTCCAGGTTATAGGTATGCAGCACACCATACAATTGGGCTAAGGACATTTTATTAAGATCCCTGGACTCCCTTATTACTGTGGTCTTTGTCCCTCAGATTTCATCAATCTATCTCATAAACTTTAGGTTGACTTCCTTATTATAAAATATCTTCCCTAAAGTTTTGAAATTGTTAATGAATACATTGAATCTCTCGTAGAAGCTGGTGAAGTTCTCATCCGATCTCATTGAGACCCATCATACTGCTACATAAGGACATCCTTCTTGTTCTCTCTGATTTCATTTATTCCTTTATTCCTGAGTAGTAGAGCGTCCCATGAATCCTTTATAGTGGTTGTATGAACCACTATTCAAATATATCACCATCAAGAGCTTTAAATATTTGATTTCTTGTCTTTCTGTCCATGAGTACTAGATCCCAGTCCTTTTTTTTTCTAGAGGGATTTTTGCTTGTCCACTTCATTGTTTGCATCAACTGGATCTGGCATCTTTGCCATGCATGGTCCATAAGTAATGATGTCATGCATTTTTTATCTATTGAATCTAGATGTGCAAGCATCCTCAACTTACAGTGATTAAATTTGTCAAATGAGCATGCTGGTGGTTCTCCACTAATGGGGCATTTAGGTAGCTTTGAAGGAGCCATATTTTCTTCGCAAAATAAACTATTAGTAACTTCTTGAAGATATAAATCAAAAGATATGATCTTTTCTTTCCAAAACTGTTAAGTCTGAAAAATCAGGCTTTGATACCGATTATAAGATCCACATGTTCAACCTAAAGGGGAGTGAATAGATTATTTTAAAATTTATCAGTGTAATGCAACGGAATAATTAATTTCAACGCATTAATATTCTTTGCAGACTAGTGAGATAGTCTGCAATAGAGACTTAAACTTTGTGAGTTTTTCTCTGTTGCTGTTGTGATTAATTTCTAACAGTTCTAATAGCTCACAACAATGGAAAACAAATAAAGAACACAGGATTTATACTGGTTCAGACACTCGTTATTGATTAATAAGAGAGAGCTTAGTTTAGTCTTTCCTTGGTGACCAGTTTAGTCAATCCAAGAGACGAGTTCACTATCTTCTTGTTTTTTACTTACACGACAACCCCTTTATAAGTTAGCTAACTTCTCAAAGGTAAAAAACCTAGATCCTTACACAGATCCTTCATTGGACTCTCCTACAATATCTTTTCTTCAGTGCACACTAGTGAATCCTCTTTTTCCTATTTTTTTCGATTCAGTTCACTTGAGCAGTTTTGAATTTGGATTGTTTTTGTCCCTTTTTTACGTAGAGGGAATGAACCCGTGACTTGTGTATTTGATCTGATGATGACAGCTGATCACATATGAACCTTCAGTGATGTTGATAGCTTATCTTTTTCACATTTTCGTACTGTCACATTCTAAATCTCAAATTTTTGATTTGATTGAACCTCAGACCTCTGACCCAACCTTACCAACCATCTTTGCTGCACTCGAGTCTGTTGTCACTTATTCTGCTCTCAGTACCGTTAAGACCTCGACTATACCCAGTAACTACTATAACCTCGTCTGTACTCAAAACTGATGCAATCCATGCATTGATGTGTTGGTCACCATGTATGTCTTAATTGCTTAACCAAAATTCTCTATAATAGTCTGCATCTGTTAGCCCACACAATGCTCTCCATCTGTGGCCATCTGCTCTCCAACATCTGACTTAGAGTGTAGATACCTACCTAATTTCCAGCCTAAGCACAGTAACAACATCATAGCTAATACTTCTAAGTTTTGTTCATCAATTTCTATACAACTGGAGGGATTGCATATTCCTATCATCCTATCTACTAAGGTGATCAATCATAATACATAGATAAGTAATTAAGGATAAATCAACACATAAACATGATACCATAAGTTTTGAACATGAAATTATTGAATTCAGAAATCATATCTCATAAAATCCATGAACGAGATTAAATCACTAAGCCATACTCAAAGATTTATGCTATAACTGTGATAATGAGAAATGAACAATTCATAAATCACAAAAAATCATTACAGATCACAACAAATAAAGATTAGAGAGATTGGTCTAGATGACCGTCGATGATCATCCCTTTGATGGTGGAATGTAGCATAGCATAAATCTCAATCTTCCTTGACGTACCTCCCGATATTTTTCGTGGAATTCATCATCTTGGATTGAATTGAAGGCTCTTTCCTCTCAAAAACCTGATGAAAAACTCTATGAAAAATGATATTTCATCGTGGGTATATTATAGGGAAATGAAAATAACTAAATTATAGCAAATGACAGATTGATGAACAGATACACTCATGCATGGGACATTTGACAAGGAAGATTCACATCTTAGTCTAGTTGGCTTAAAGAGATTGAAGAATCAAGTCCTTGTGAAATCTAAGCATTATGAAAGGCACATGGAGAATGGAGCTGTAATAAGTCTTGATGTAATCAATATGTGTAGTCCAAATATAAGGGTATGATAATCTCATACTCTTCAAGTATTTAGGAGCACCAAATGCAAAAAGTTTTTGAAATGTATTAAGTGCTATATTTTCAATAATGGGTCTAAACCCATTACAACTATGAGTTTTCAAAGCTGAGTTAATTAAGGCAAGTGTTTTGATTGTTTCAGACTGAGCCACGATTTTAAAAAGATCTTCTCATCTGTTTTAACTC
The DNA here is from genome assembly GCA_001925005.1 of Drosera capensis. Lineage (NCBI taxonomy): Eukaryota > Viridiplantae > Streptophyta > Magnoliopsida > Caryophyllales > Droseraceae > Drosera > Drosera capensis. The sequence continues at coordinate 3,304 of LIEC01000096.1, forward strand.
ATAAATAGATGTTATCAATAATACTGAAAGAAAGCATAATTATCTTTTTTCATCTTTGTTGAGATTTCACATAATATTGATCGCCACTTAGTGTATACTTGAAAACTAAGTTTTGGAGATAAATCTGTAAGATTTCTCATCACTAAATGACTATATATCGTAAACTCTAATGATTAAAGAGATATGAGACACAAACATCTAAAAGGAGCATATAAATCGATTTGCAACCAAGGGATTTTTGGAGATCAAAGCTTACAAGTCTTTTACTTCTATTTTCTTTCTTCTAAGTTTGAAAAGGTTTTGAATTTGGTTGTCAAAGGTCAAATCAGGTGAATTCTAAACCTTTCCGTGCTCCAAGATAATTTGAAAGTGTTGTGGTTGTCATAGAAGTATAGATCGATTCTTATATTTGATCTATTGGAGTTTGTAAGTGGAACCGATCCCTAGTGGGATGAGTAGATAGTTCAGAGTTGAACTAGGAATTGTAGAAAATCTAGAGTTAGGCTTATGGAGTTTGTAGCATGTTTTGAGTTAGATTTGTGAGGTTGGGCTGTAACCATATGGTAGGTTCAAATTTGTGGTTTGTATCCTAGAGTAAAGGTTACAAACGAGGAAACTATGTGTACTAGGAAGAGATAGTGCAGAGTTTCAAATACCATATGGAGGACTGGATTACTCTCATAGTTAACGAGTTGTTAACTATAAGGATACTAGTATAAATCTCATATCCACTTACTTTATGCTATTTAATTCTGCTTGACAAATCAATCGTCAATCATAGCATCTAGATCACAACACAATCAACAAACATATGAGTTTAATTTGTAAATTGGAATTGGAATCACTGCTACTTGACTGTCATTGGATAATCCGTTACAAACATCACTCAACATTGTTAAGTTAATAACACCTACTGTTAAAATTTTAACATTGGTATCGATCCCATTATCTATTCCGTTGCATTGTTTGTTTGTCATTTGTTGTTTACAAAAAAAAATTTTAATACTCAATTCATCCCTCTTCCATGAGTAGTCTCTATCAGTGATTCATTATCATCTCTATTCCTACATAATAACCTATTCAATTTCTTTATAAAATCATTCCTGCTATCATGTTATCAGCACAAGGGTCCGTTTGGTTTCCATTACCCCATTCTAATGGAACTGAAAAATTGATGTTTAGTTGCCCCGAAGAGGAATAGAGTATTCCATGTGGAGTCCAATTCCACCCAAAAAGAGTATTTTGATCCCGAAGTTCAACCCTAATATTCGCTGATTTAAGTAGGAAAAGGAGTGTGCTCTCTTCAAAAAGTCTATTTTGGAACTAAAATAAAATTTTAAAAATAATAAATAAAATAGAATTTAAAATAATAAAATATAGAATTTAATTTAAAAATAAAATTAGTATTTTACAATTATAATTAAAATTAATTTTAATTAAAATTAGCAAATTCCATTTTGGTTGCATCAACCAACAACCCATATGCAAAAATAAAATAAAAATGAATTAATGTTTAATTAAATTAAGTTAGCAAAATAAATTTAATTTTAATTATGTTCTTAGATAATGCATTTCATTCTGACTATACCAATTCCCAACCAAACAATTCATGAAATGCAACAACTCATGTCCTTTCAATCTTCAATCCACAAAATATTACTCCCTACGTCTCAAAATTACAACGCTTTGACTTTGTACGTATGTCGATGTAAAATTTGACACGTGTGTAACGATGATCAAATATAAAATATTAATGTTGTATAAGTTACATATTTCAATCTAATACATATTACGGGACGATTAAACGTGATTTGATATAAAAACAAGACTTATCTTTATTCGTACAGAATAATACAAAATACGTAAATTTTGCAATAATTATAGGACGAATAGAGTATATTTCATTTTATCCCAAAATCATTTCGACGATCCATACGTATAATAAAAGTTCATTCAATTACAGTGTAAAAACTAAATGGCTGTTTGGTATCAATATATTCAAAATTGTAAAAATCAAAACCAATAATAAAAACAGAAAAATAATAGAGGAAATAGAAGCACTTCATGAAATAAAATATGTTTTTATAAAGAAAATGTTGAATATTACGCTTAAATGAAACAAAAAATAAAAAATAAAAATCATTTTTTCTGATTTTCTATTTTATTCATTTAAAAAAATAATCATCCATATCAAACAATTATATTTTATTAATAAATAAAATAAAAACAAATCAATTTGAAAACTTATTTCAAAAAAATATTATTCATATTCTAAATTCGATATCTTTTCACCCCTTTCATCATCCCCATCGTCATCGCCAACCTCACCACGCCGTCATCCATACTGATCCTCTCCTCTCCCACCTCTTCCCCGCACTCCCTCCCCGCCGTACCATCCTTTGCACCGTCGCGCTCCCTCCCCCACTACGTCGAGTAACCCGATGAAGATGAACGATGAATCGCCGCCCTCGTTCGCTATCGAGACGGAGGATGAACCGGACGAGACCATGGTGGTGTTGCGGCCTTATTGCCAACAAATATTAACGATGGATTTCCTTCATCGTGATTCATGAAACAGAGTGCGTACTGAGATTCTGGAGCTTGGCTATTTGCAATTGCTGATCTCTCTGTTCATGGGTTCATTTCTATTCACTTCTTGCTTTATCGCTTTGTATTGCATGCTCTTCGTCCTTTCATTTAGATGCAGATATGGTCTTTCTTGTTTTTGTTTGAGTGATTTGTAATTGCTTAAAATCTTTTGGATCCTCGAATGCTTGGATGTAGTTGGTTGAAATTTGAGTGTTGTTTGCGGTCTGAGACAACACAATGGTGAGCTAAAGCTTCCCAAGTTGGAAGTACTTGGATATGTTCTTGCCTTGTCAGGATTTTTGTGTTTGTGTGTTGGGGGGTTTGATTTTATGGATTTGGTTACGTTTTATAGTTTTGGTTGGATTCTAACGAAAATATTATTTGTTTTGGTCGAATATATTACTTGTTTTGATCGGACGTATTATTTGTTTCAGTTGAATTTCGATGGACGTATTATTTAATTCAAAAGATATAATATTTTTTTCAACAATATATTATTTTATTTTAATAGATTTATTATTTGAGATGAACGAGGATAAAGGTGAGGGTAGAGGGTGCGGGGGTGACGGGAGTGAAGGGTGAGATGGGGTGGGTGAGATAATATCTAAATATTTATGAAAATTAATAATAAATATTTATGAAAAAATTTTGTATCTCTATATTTTCCCAAATTAACAACTTTACCAAGAGTCCCTCAAAGTCCATTTCACTCCATCCACATCGATTCCCGCTCGCGTCGGACCCTCACTTTCCTTTCACTCTCTTTCTTCGCCGAATCAGCCTCCGCAATCTCCCTCGCCGCCTCTTCCAAGGAGCGCCTTCTCCATCAGGTAACTTCTCGCTCTACTCAACTCCAACAAATCCTTCCCCAATTTCCCCCAAATCCCTAATTCTCAGTTCCGCTGAATCCAATTCCCAATTGCAATTAGGGCACTCGTAGCCGCCGTACGAGGGTCTCGATATCCGTGTCCCTTACCATGGTGAAGGACGAGGAGGAAATGAGAGGGGAGATCGAGGAGAGGCTGATAAACGAGGAGTACAAGATATGGAAGAAGAACACCCCGTTTCTGTACGATTTGGTGATTACGCATGCCCTAGAGTGGCCTTCCCTCACTGTCGAGTGGCTCCCCGACAGGGAGGAGCCGCCCGGGAAGGACTGTTCCGTGCAAAAGATGATATTGGGGACTCATACGTCGGAGAATGAGCCCAATTACCTCATGCTTGCTCAGGTGCAGCTTCCTCTCGAGGATTGTGAGAACGACGCGAGACAGTATGATGATGAGCGGAATGAATATGGAGGGTTCAGCTGTGCGAACGGCAAGGTTTAATTTCTTGACTAAAGTTTTAGCATCAACTTTGAGTTGAAAATGTGACTTAATTTATAGTCCATCACAATGGTTTCCACATTATTAAATTATAATTCCAAAAAAAAAAAAGTAATCTTTGATATGATTGGGGTGTAATCTAATTGATACATGTATGAGAGAAAATGGTGACTGGCTGAAACGTGATCCGTACAGTTTGGACATCGAGAAGCCATTAACTGCATCCTGCTGGCTTTCCATTGTAATATTATGCAATATGTACTTATGCTTACATTAGGAAATTCAGAAATTGGAATTGAATCTTGCACTCTTATATGCTCTGTGAGATTGCCGTAGTTGATGCATCTTTGGAGAAGTGAGTGAGCTTATGAGGTCACGCCTCATAGTATAATGAAGACTCAGATTCACTAACTTGTCATGACAAAAATTTATTGGTTTTTTTTTATAGGGTTCTATTGTTGTTCATGCACAACCATTGACCATCACTTATTTACTTTGCTAAAAGCATCCTGGGTGAAACTGATCTTCCCTTGTGATGTCCTGACCTTTAATACCTGCAAGGAGAAAATAATGTTGTTGCATACATGATTGCATATTTTGCGCAAGGGAACGTAGAGGAGTGGTTGGGACTTGGGATAGGACCCCTAGAGCTATATGATGAGTGTAATTTATGATTTCTAGCCAATATTGTCTTCTATATTCATTGTTTCTTATTGGGAGGTTCTGCTCTTGAATTCTCATATTATTGACGTGCTCTTGAATTTTTTAGTTGTATCTTTGCTAATGAACGTTGACATTCTTGTATTCTATCTCAATAACGGTCTTGGTTATAACATCATTAAGGATTTCATCATTTGTGTTGTGGGCTGCTGCTTTCCAAGGGCATAGCTTTAATGTAGATGATACTTTGGACGAATGGAAGTTTTCATGCATTTTCTTAAGCGACGAGTAATGCCAAGAAGTGGAGCACCACTTACCTCATAAGCACCTGTTTGATAGTCCTGCTAAGCAGTATTGATTTGCTTTCTCCTGAGCGACTAATTAAATTGTTGCTTACTAAATTTCTATCTGATCCATTTTGCTGAAACCTTTTTTTGGTCTGATTTTATTAATGTCTTGTGTTATTAACTAGGTTATGTGTATTTATCTTGAAAGTTCTCCATATGCTCCCGTTTTGTTTGGTATCATTAGTCTTTTGTCTTAATTTTGGCTATTGCTATAGGTACAAATTATACAGCAGATAAACCATGATGGAGAGGTTAATCGGGCTCGTTATATGCCACAGAACCAATTCATAATTGCCACAAAGACTGTTAGTGCAGAGGTTTATGTTTTTGACTACAGCAAGCACCCATCAAAGCCACCTTTAGATGGTACATGCAATCCTGATTTGAGGTTGAAGGGGCATACTACTGAAGGATATGGCTTGTCATGGAGCCAGTTCAAGCAGGGGCATCTATTGAGCGGTTCCGATGATGCTCAAATTTGTCTGTGGGACATTAATGGAAGCCCTAAGAACAAAACTCTTGATGCTATGCAAATATACAAGGTGTCTTTATGTTGCACCTTGCTTTTGGTTGCATTGTTTCTGTTATGTTATGTCTGCTCAAAAAGATCTTGATGCCATCGTACACCCCAAGTTTAGACTTGGTTGCTTGTGTCAAGATTAATTTATAATGGGATTGTTTTGACATTGTTATTGAACTCTAACGCCTATTTCTGGCTGGCTTCTTGGGGATACTAATACAACCTACTCCTTCATTTGTTTGGCAATATTGAATCGTCATGGACCAAAAATACGTAATGTATGAATCACTATGGATTTTGAAATCTGTTCTCTTTTTGCATGAATCCAATTGATCTATTGTGACTTATTGTGACTTTGTAAACCCAGGTTCATGAAGGTGTTGTCGAAGATGTTGCCTGGCACTTAAGGCATGAACACTTATTCGGTTCAGTTGGAGATGATCAGTATTTGCTCATATGGGACATCCGAAGTCCATCACCATCTAAACCTGCTCAGTCTGTTATAGCCCATCAAAGTGAAGTAAGTTCAAGGTTAAAGTTCCCGTAAAAATATTCTTTTTATCATGGAATTTTTTGCTTACTAGTACCTTGGAGGCAATAACTGCCTCCTATGGCTGCTGCATCCGCACCAAAACCGTGGATCGACGGCTCCATGGGAGGGAGGCCTTAAACCGCGTTCCATAGCAGATGGGAGTGTGCTTCTGATGCAGAGATTCTTCGCGAAGAAATCAAAGCTCTAGCATCACAAATAAGTTTGGCAGTAGTTTGTTTGGTATGTCCATTAGCTATAGTAAGTTTGCATCTGGGTTTAGGAAAAGGATGAAGATGATTGTGTTAGGGTTCAAAGTTGTGGGCGGTGGAGATGGTGATCTCAGGGAGATGTATATGGAGCAACCAATTAAGTTTGTTCTTCAGGCAAAGAAGATGTGCCGCTTACAGAAGGCTTTGTATGAGCATAAACAATCTCCTCCGACTTGGTTTGGTTGTTTTAGTGATGCAATTGCCAAGTTTGGCCTGCATTAGTGCAGTGTTAATCACTAATTTTTCATTAAACTTTAATCCGAAGGATTGTTCCTATTATTCGCTTATGTAGATGATAGTCATTACTGAAAGTGATGCTAATGGCATATAATACATGTGTAGCTTCGAAATGATGGCTTGTAGGTCTAATGTGTTGCCGTGCTGGTCCATTGTTTTAACCAGAGTTCAAAAATATCAGCAATATCAACTACAGAATGATAATGTCTAATATACCTATCCCTAAGCCTTAATAATGTGAGTGTGAATGTAGATCCAATGCAAAATAAGATTGATTTATGTCATCAATATATTGGGTTCAACATCATTTTTTTTCCAGTATTAATCTCAGAAGCACGAAATGGGTATGGGTGAGGGTGCGGGTGCGGGGGGGAGTGTAAAGTTTGAAGAGTCTATGTTCAGAATGGCAAAGGAGCGCACACCTATATTGTATGCATGTATCTTGGATTATACTTGTACACCTTAAATTTAATTTAATATGATATTAAATTTAGAAAAGAAAAAATAAAAAGATAGGTTTAAACATATTTTAAAGTTAAATTTAGAATGGAACATTGATTATGAGATGCAGAGGTTCAGCCTCTGCTGTGAACTGAATGCATGGACTGAATAAGCTTGCCGAAGTGAAGAGTCTATTTTCATCAGACTGATCACATCACTAGAAGAAACTATTTGTAAATGATTTTGTGCTGTTCATATAATCTCTTACTATTTTCATCTGTATGGTATCAGGTAAACTGCTTGGCCTTTAATCCTTTTAATGAGTGGATTGTGGCAACAGGCTCCACTGACAAGACAGTCAAGTTATTTGATTTACGGAAGCTCAATAATGCTCTTCATACTTTCGACTCCCACAAGTAAGCTGACCTGACCGATGCAGGAGTAATGTTTTTTTTTAAGTAGTAATTATATTGTAATCAATTGTATCTGTTTTGCACTATTATGATTATGTTTTATTGAAGGGAGGAGGTATTCCAAGTTGGGTGGAACCCCAAGAACGAGACTATATTAGCTTCTTGTTGTCTTGGTAGGAGGCTCATGGTGTGGGATCTTAGCAGGTATTTCCTTAGCCTACAATTTTTATCCATCTATGATGTGTTTCTTTATAGCTGTCATATTACTGTCTTGAATGCATCAGCCGATATTCTAGTTGGTTAAAAACTTTGTTTTTACCCACATTTGCATGGCAATTTTGTTAGTAATATATACCCTTGAATCTCGGAAGTTCAGTTTTTTTAGCTTCTTGCTGTTTATTCTTGACCATAGAGACCTAACAGGAACTGCATGTTTTTACTCTATTTTGGGCTATTCCTGAAGTGACGTCCTCCTTCAGTGTCTTTAATGTTTACCATGTCTCTCAAGCAGTATACAGACATAAAGTACTCCAATATTTTTTCCTTCCGGCATTATCTAATATTTGAAAATAGTTTCCACTTTGCTTTCTCTGAAATCTTGAGAAAACCAAATGCTCGCTTTCTTGAATACATAACTGAGATCAGCCAATTATTGTCCTCTTATATACTTCTTATATTTTTCATTATGTTGTACTTTATTTTTCTATGACACATTTATATGGTATAGGTTCTACATAAAAGTATTAGCATTAGATTTTCCTTCACACTTGTAGCATAGACAAACCGTTTGTGTATGATACTATTTCAAGAACGGACTACAAAAAAAGGGTGAATTTGCGACCAAAAAAAATTTTTAGTCGCAAAATTTGCGACCAACATCATTTAGTCGTCATTTTTGTAACTAAATAAATTTCCTCACTAATTTAGCAACTAAAATAAAATTTTACCTGCTAAACTTGCTACTGAAAAAATATTTAGTAGCAAATGTGACGACTAAAATGTAACATGGTCATAAAATTTGCAACTAAAATATTTATAGTAGCAAATTTTGCTACCAATCACCTTTTAGTAGCAATTTTAGCTACTAAATTAGAGTTTCAGTAGCCACTTTGACGGTCAAAATATACATTAGTCGTCAAATTCATTTTCTTTAAAAAATAATTAAGACAAGATTATAAAATACGCTAATAATATTTTGCTACCAAATTTAGCTTCTAAATAATGAGTTTAGTCGTAATATCCGCGACTAAATATAGAAATTAGTCGTAAAATTAGCGATTATTAGGGTTATTCAGTCGCCAATTTTGTTAACACTAAAACATTATTGTTCCCAACTAATTTCAAGGTGTTTGCTTGCCCCAATGGCTGGTGGTTTGGCCTGTACATGGAAGGTCATGGGTTCGATTCTCGCATTTGGGCTAATTAATATTCACCTACCTTGCCACGTAGGTAGGCAGATGCAATCGTTTTGCCAAGTCATCAATCATTTTTTGTTTTTTTTTTCAACTTTTTTATATAGCGATTACATAGATTTTAGTCGCCAATTTTACGACTAAAATGTAAAATTTAGTCGTTAAGTTAGCTACTAAATTTGAAAATTTAGTCGTCAATTTTTAGAGATCAAATATTTTTTAGTCGCTAATTTAGCGACTAAAACCTTTCTTAGTTGTAAATTTTGGGACTAATCTTTTCCTTAGTTGCCAAAATTGAATAGTGAGGAAGCTTTTAGCGATTAAGGTTTTTAGTCGTCAAATAGTTGTTAACATTGTTTTACCCACTAAAAAAGTCAATTTGCGACTAATTTTATTAGTCTCTAAAACTGGTTTTTTTAAGTGGTGTGTGTATATCGAAACCGATTCCCCGAATTGAGCCATTTATTGAAGGTGTCAGGAAGATTTCAAATCTGTTTTCTGTATCAAAACAACACCATTTAAACGAGAACGTTTTTGTGTTTAGTTTAATAGATGGTTCTGTTTATTTTATGACCTACTCTCTCCGTCCAATGAAAAATACAACCAATTGATTTGGGTCTAGTTTTTATGTGTGTAGAATATTTATCGTTTTTTCAAAAATTTCCCTATTTTTTGGATTGATAATGGTGTTTACTGTAACAATTGAAAGGGGAAAGAGGGGTTAGTGGAGGTTACAGTGGAAGGATAGAATAAAACTTTTGTTTGGAGAACTTTCATAAATTGGAATTGTTCCATTTTTTATTTGACGACCTAAAAAGACAAATGTTATACTTTTGTGAGATGAGTAGTATTAACCATATGGTGTTCCTTTTCATGTTTTTTGAGGAGTTGCATGGTTCATGAATTAAGGATAGTCGATTCCCTTACTAAGAGCCTGCTTGGTTGGGATGAAATTAAGTGCTTATGATTGTCTATGACTTTAGAACATAAGCTCTTTCTGAAAATAAATAATGGGTGACTAAGAGCCTGTTTGTTTGGGATGAAATAAGTGCTTATGGATATTTATAACTTTAGAACATAAACTCTTTTTGAAAATAAATAATGGGCCTATTTGGTCGGGCTTAAAGTTGGTAACCAAATCTTTATTTCGTTGTTAAGTACTATCTTAATTTGGTTTACTTGTAAGATAGTAAGATTGTAACTGCAATCCTTTAAACCAATTTTTTTTTCCAATACTTATAACTTTATTTCTCAGATTTTTTTTAAAAAGCACACCTTTGACCAACCAAAATATCTGAAAGATTTTTAATCAATTTGATCGGCCGATAAGCATCATTTTTCTAAAAATCGGTTTCGATACACCCCCGATACAAGCAATACATTTGTATTGGGGTCGAATCGACCAATATAGCCGGTGCGTATCGCATATCGCGCCGATACTTGCGATATGTATCATTTTGATCAAAACTAATTTTTTTTCCCTTTGATCAAGGGACCGACACATCATTTTTTCTCCCACTTTTCTAACTTTTAAAACCAATTAAAACCGAATCGAGAAGTGAAGCTGTTTTAGTTGGTGAGGGCGGTGATAGCTTTAGTTTCCCTAACAATGATGATGATCATTGTGACACTAATCCCCCACAATGGATGACAGTGATGATGATAATGTGGGTGAGTATTGTGGATATGATGGCTATAGCAGTTTTAGTTTCGATGCATCAGGATCATAATATGAAGACGCTCATTATTCTTCATTTATTTGAAGTGTGTGCTTCCCAATATTCTTTAGCACTTGACCTGCTTTGTCTTGACATTTAGACTTTCGAGTTGATTTTATATTTTTTTGTGTTATTTTTGTATTTGTTGTTAATTGTTATGCTTGTTATAGCTTTTTTAATGTGATTCGAAGTTTATTTTGTGATATAAAGTTAGTAAACTCTGTATCGATACATATCAATGATACGTATTGTTTTTGAAAAAACTGATACGGATATAGTTTCCGATACATCGAACCTTGGGCGATATTGATCATCAAATTTGGTGATTTTTAAGAACTGGTTAATCTGAACCGTGTAAACTAATTACAAGCAGGAGTAATAGAAGTTTCTTACCCGAACCAAAATTGTTTAAAGTGACTCTTTGGCTCCAATTACAGACTGGTTTCCATGACTTGTTAGAAACCTATAATTCCTGTGGTATTCATGTTGACTCGGTTTAAATTCTAGACTGGTTGGTTTTATTGTTGCTGTTTGATGGCTGTCATTCATTTGTCATGTATATCTCCCAGGTTTGATGTTGCCAATTGCCATGATTGATTGGTTATTGGTGCAGCTTATCGTTGTTTGTTGCTGCAGATCTTGTTGTCGGTAGTTAACTGGTTTGATTAATTTTATCAGTCAAAACCGCTTCATATCCGTTTGAATTGAGTAGCTAAACTATTTCAAAAACCAATCTGAAGCCAGTCATAATAGTTAACCGGAAGAAAGACATTGTAATCCTGATAAAGCATCACTTTATGTAGCTTGGTGGAATTGTTTGAAAACCATGAAATTTTGAACTGGTTTATGTATCTTTCTGATGTGTGCTGTCGCAGACAAGCCAAATTAGTTCCTTGCTAAAAATATTACGTAGATAGGATGAGTAGGGATCGATCCCACGAGGAACTAAAAATTTAATAATCTTATTTTTAAGAATAGCATGAATCAAATCTAACATGTTTAGCTCAAGTTTTGGGGGAATACAAACTAATAAAAATTAACTAACTAAATTAAGCTAAACTAATTATAAAAGCTCAAACAGTGAGAATAGTGTTTTTAACTTAAGTTCACTACGTTGTAAGATAGCAAGGACCTATATCACTTCACTCTAGATTCATGAGGTTTCATCATTGATCACGTAGTTGACTATTTAAATAGATGATGTAGAATAGATTCTCATCTTCTTTCTGTTGAAGTTAATTATATGAAAAGCAATCAATAATCCAACTTGTTTGTCTAATTCAAATGAGAATGAGTCAAACAAATCAAGTTAAATTACATAAAAAATAGAAGATTTCATCACCTTAGAATTCATACAACTAAATTATGTTAACTCTAATCGCTATTATACTTCAACCAAAACAAGAATTGATCAAGTTAGCAATTGTAAACACATGCATATCTATCTAGCTGACCAAACTACATAGATCACAAGCATAACAATAAAATACCGTATAAGTTCACATCAATATTTAACATCAACTACGAATTAACGCACAATTCATATCTCATAATCCAAGAATCACATAGATTCGTCACATAGCTCTGTTAATAAAGATCTACTCAAAAATCATGGAAATAATCATAAACATCAACATAAACGAAGAACAATCCATAAACATGAAGAGATATGAGTTCAGAAAAGTCTTCTCTATATAGATAAACGATAAAAATCCAATTCTGAGACGATCTTTGGTAGAAAATGATAATCAATCCTCTTCCAGAAACTAATTGAGATTAGTTTTGCTGAGAGAAAAACAGAAAACTAGGGTTTCTTTCTCTGCCATCACCCTCTAAGATCTGAAAAAAACTAGAAAAACTCTCTAAAACGACGACTAGCTAGGGTATTTATAGAACTAAAAATATACCCTAATAAAATAAAACGAAAAATCTACAAAATATCTTAATCTTCCAGAAAGTTCACGGGCATGAACTCTTCAGGTCACAGGCATGATCTGGGCAAAAACTGATCAGCTTCTCATAGTATGCATCTTGACGGGCATGATTTAGAGCTTCACGATCGTGACACTAGTTACTGCCTCAAAACGTGTTTTCTTTCTTCATCTCAAGGTCGTGACATCTCAAGTTGTGTCATGATCATCATAAATTGCATCAGTTCTTCACTTTTTTGCATCGCTTTACTTCAGCTTGCATCCAAACGCATAAAACACTTTGAATCGAAGTCTATCTGCAATAAAAACACAAAAAACAGCAGTAAAACGCGTTGCATTGACATCTATCTGCAATAAAAACACAAAACACGACAGTACCAAAGTCCAAAACACAACTATAATAATATGAAACAAATAGCAATAAAACAATTCTAACGCAAAGGAATTACTTCGGAAAAATATGGCTAATTGCATAGCTATCACTTTCAGTAACAACAATCCGAAACAAGACCAAGTGTTTTACTTAGACCACTTGATTAACCTAATTGGCTGCTATAAACACAACAGTACCAAAGTCCAAAACACAGAACTATAATAATATGACACAAATAGCAATAAAACAATTCTAACGCAAAGGAATTACTTCGGAAAAATATGGCTAATTGCATTGCTATCACTTTCAGTAACAACAATCCGGAGCAAGACCAAGTGATTTACTTAGACCACTTGATTAACCTAATTGGTTGCTATAAACACCCCTCGTACTCATGCATGGCTACTGTTGCGAATTTAACTTGAGAAATTGATGCGTCGAATACCTAAAACAAGCACATGATCAAACCAAGAACAAAAATTGTAACGACAACACACAAGATTTAATATAGGAAATCCTTACAGGAAATAAAACCCCACAAAGAACAAATCACTAATCAACCAAAATATTACAACTTGATTTGTCTCTCCTAACTCCCTCAAATTCACCTTGTGTTTTGGTCAAACCCTGAAGGAAAAGGTGGTCTGATGACCCATAAAAAATCGCTACACTTAAGGCCTTATTTATAGAAAATTGTTAACTAAAGATATCCGACTCAAAAGATAGATCAGAATGATATTCAACTCTTAAGATATCCAAAACATATCACAAAATATCTAAATTTGGTTATAATCTTGAGCTAATCTTCAGCGATCTCCACCTTGGTTCGAGATCGGAAAATACATAAATCATCTAGATTGAGTAGTCATCTTGTGCCTGGGCACGAACTCATCATCGGGATCGTGTGGCCTTGGAGATGAGGCTTACTACCTCCAACTTCTTCAACACCTATGTGCACCGACCAATCTTGCTTAAGATTTTCCCTCAGTTCTCTCTATCATTCGCTTATCTTTGGTGCTTGTGCTGCCTATGCCTATGCCTCTTGATCCTTTCGTAGCTCCCTGATGATTGATTAGATCTCCACTATCTTAACGAGAACTATCTATGTCAAGTGAATTATCCCTTGACTTCTTGACGCTCCAACGTTGGCTCCTGTCTCAGCTCTTGTATGATTGTCCTTGAAGCTCTACCTCCATAATTGTGCTCCTAATCATTCTAAACTGGTTGTTCATCTTCTAAGCTTTCATCACGACCATGGTACCTCTATATATCTTTATCGCTCTACCCTTCATCGATATCTTTTTCCTACCGTAGAGTCTGATGAACCTAAGGCCTTGTGGAGCTCTCTGTCGTTGTTGTCTACACCTTCTGCTTCACTCACAGAATACAACTTTCCTTTCTTTTTGT
>LIEC01000097.1:0-10271 GCA_001925005.1 Drosera capensis
CCCCCACCCCCACAACAACAGCGATCCCCAATTCTTCGAACACAGTACTCCAAATCCACCTCCCTCCTCCTCCGCCACCTCTCCCCTTCCACCCTTCAACACCATCCGCCCCACCAAAACGACCACGGCAATGATGACGTATTGTCGGAGGAAGAGAGGGTGCGCCTCTGGGAACTCTCCCTTGTACGCAAAACGATCCCCTCGCTTCCCCGGCTCCATTCTGGCCGACCCACCGCCTCCTCGTGCTCATGCCGAATCTGTTCCTCCTCCTCCATTGGGGGTACCCTTTTCAGATTGCCACGGAAAACTTTTTGACACGGAAAACTTGATGCCTGCAATCTTGTAGCACCAAGGTAGTCACAGATTGCATAATCTGAATGGTCACACAGATCGCATGAACGGGGTTTCAATCTTTCTTTGGTCGTGCTCTCGGGGCTTTGTTTTCCGCCATATTACACAGTTGAAAGAGGAAAAGCTTATGATATACTTGAAGTTATATGTTGAAGCGAATGAATTTCCTAAAATTTACAGCAATTTAATCTTAGGCAGGTGACATCCTTTTTGTAGGTAAGCTATATAAGGAAGTTCGGACTGAACAATGAAGAAGTGGGGAGATTGCTACCGTTTAAGCCTCACCTGATGGTTTGCGGCATCGAGGAAAAGTGGAAACCTGTGATCAAGTACCTATACTACCTTGGGGTCAGCAGTGATGGTCTTAGAAAAATACTTGTCACCAGACAAATAGTATTCTGTGTTGACTTGGAAGAAACCATTGTGCCGAAGGTTTGTACCCCTCTCTATTTTTCACTGCTTCCATTGGATTCATCTGACATTACATAATTTGCAACCCTCTTTATTTAGTCACTGCTTCCATCGGACTAGTCTGACATTACATACAGAGTAGCAGTTCTCTTTTTTCCCTAATAGCTCGAATTCGCACTATGCCACCCATCGTTCGTCTCTCCCTAATAGCTGTTTGGACGTAGTATCGCTCATAAGTTGGATGGCAATGTCAAATATTTTCTGTCACTTGGAATAAGTCTGGAAGACCTTGGTGAGACGATTACTGATTTTCCCATGATTCATCTATATAACGTGGCGCTTCTTCGACCCAGGTATCGGTATCTGCGATGGACAATGGTCCGCCCTCTGCAAGATTTGATTGAATTTCCTAGGTATTATTTACATATTGCATTCCCCTTTCGATTTCCGATGGGGATGTCAGACTCGTGTGCTTTACATGGCCATAAAAAATGCAGGTGCATGAGCTACTCTTTGGAAGAAAGAATAATGCCGAGGCACAAGGTACTTGTGGAAAACCGATCAAATTTCACGCTCCAGAATATGTTGGCCATCACTGATGAAGAATTTAATGAGAGAGTCAACGCTGAACTTCAAGACTGTGAGAGATTCGAAGCAGGAGGTGCTTTGCTGGAGTCTGAACATGATAAGCCGATGGATAGAATGCAAGTCGGCTTAGAATCTTCTGAAATCATCAATGATGATTGGAGTAGCAGTAATGAAATGAGCAACATCAGACCATGACGTGGTTGATCAAGAGTGCAACTTCTTGTGAATAGAAATTTACTGAGAAAATCAGAAGTCCTCGAAGCACCTGCATGATACGAGTACATATTTTTGAAATGTAAATTCCCTGATTATTTTGTGCACTGTTGTGCTGTGTACACATGTTCCCATAAGCTGCACTGATACTGAGATGGCAATTGTATCCATTCAGAAGCGTATCATCAGTCAGGACTAGAAGAACTGAATTCGGAGGACTAGTGCTCCATCGTGTAGGAAAGATAAAATATCGCACGGTATAATTCGACCAATACAAACATTACCTTTCCAAAAATGTCATCCGTCCGATAAGACCTATATCATCTCCATACAAACCTTGCCAGTAACCAACTAATGATCTCAACAATCGGAAGGATCCAGCCATCCTGGTTTTCGTTTCCAGAATAGCATGTCAAACAATGTCTTGGGAAATTTCAGAATCAATCCCAATGCGACATATTGGATTCCTCTTGATAAGCCAAAGGTCAACCTACAGAAACACCAGTTCTTAATCACTACTTTTCAAGCACTGAGCATGTGTAAGCTCAAGCAAATGAAAGCACGACAGTACCTTGTGACCAAAGAGATCTCGGATGTTATCAATCCCGTATAGTATCATAGTAGGCCGAAAAAGGAAAAAACCATTCAGAAACCAGTAAATCAACCGACATTTAGCTCCCGTTTAGTGCGCTGTGCACTTGTGTATCCCGAATGAGAATATTATCTCCACAAGCTTTAAATGGAGAAGATAGACCTCCTCTCTTTTTTTCTTTTTTTCTTTTTCGGCAACTTCTTATGTTCGTATATTTGCATATGTATGCCGCATTGAAGTATGAGCTTTGACGAAAACAATAATTTATGGGCTTTGATGGAAACAGAGCACACATCTCTCACCTTTCAAGAGACAAACCCCATGCAATGACTCTAACATCTTCCGGGAGACCCATAGGTAGCAACATTTCAGGTCTGAACATTCCTGAATTTCCAATCTCCACCCACTTACCCAAACCTTCATGATAACTACAAAAGAAAGGCAAAGGAAAAATGGGTTGACATTTCATAGGGAGGATCAATGATCAAGACAAAAATACTGGTAATAAAGCACTCGTACAAAAAATAAAAACCAGCTCGGATTTTTACCGTCAATGAACTGTTACCTGAAGATCTCCATACTGGGCTCAGTGTAAGGATTATAAGCAGGCTTGAAACGAAGCTTGGACATGCCTGCAAACCAAATGGAGAGTACAATTTACCTCGAAGTTCCTAGATTGAAACAAAGTCAGATGCAGATCAACGCTTCAAGTATGTGACCTAGTCGTGAAAAGAAGTCATGCAAGACCCCAATCAGGTCCCCTAGAGTAAGCCCTCTATCGCAAACGAGACCTGAAATCAGAAACAGCATGGCAAACCAAACGTGAGCAACAACTGAAAACAGGAACCCAAAATAAATACGTGATCCTTTCCCAAAAAAAATTGAAGATTAACCCCTACTTTACTGGCCCCTCAGGCAAAGGCGAAAATCATGAGCATAGCCCGATTAAATGCTACAAATATCGAGAAAGATGGATGACAGAAGACGAAGCACGCACCATGGTACAATGCATCAACATTAAAAACCACTTGTACTTAGCAAATTCTATGATAGTACCTTCTATCTGGTGGAACTCTGCAAGGTGGGTACGATCCACCGCTTCATTCCTGAATACCCGATCTATTGAGAAGTATTTCTTCGGAACAAATTTTTCTTGCTGGAGAAAAGTAAAGCGATCCATCAGCAAAGCATATCGGCAACAGACGGATCAAAAAAGAGAGAAAAGCCAGCAGATAAACCTGCTTGGAGGCAAGACACATGGCGGCAGACTATATAAAACAGCCAAATTAGATGTTTTTCAATTGTTTGTTAAGATTTAGAGAAACAAGGTTTCCAGGTCACCACGCTTGATGCAACACTAAGGTAGGTCAGTCTCAGCAGCCAATATTTAAGCTACTAAAGCAGCTTAGCAAGCATGCCATCAAGGAACCAGAAAACCTGAAAATACCTTGGCAAGCTGATAAAGCATCCTGGACGACACAGCGGTGGTGTGCGTACGAAGAAGATTCTTGTTTGCTTCTTCTCTTTGCCAAACATATCCATACCTACGAAATAATAATAAAAGAACAACAAAAACTAGAAGTATCATAAATCTATCATCCAAAAAGGCATCATAGAACTGAGGGGAAATAAGACAGATAGAGAACAGAGAGAATTATTTTCTTGAGGAGAAAAAACATACCCTCTGGATCCGTAACCACCGTGCTCATGAACACTCTTCACTCTCTCAACATAATCCTCAGGTAGACGGCTTGTAGTGGAAGGGGCTAAATTGAAGAACCCACAATTTCAATACAGTCAAAAGAGAATTTACTAAGGCAATAACAAATACGGAGTCTCACATAATACCAACCCAGATCAAAGTTTAAAATACATCAAAGAGTTGGGACTGGATGGCCAGAAATCGTCCATGGCTAAAGAGATTACGATAGATTGTCGATGTGTTCCTAAAGCGATTGAACAATGGCCATAGGCCCATAATCAGAGAAGAATGAACCTTGAAGGAAGAAAGTGTCATGTGAATCACGCGCAGGATGCTGCTGGGGCTGGAACAGCGCATCGAAGTTCCAGAAACTGTTAAATAGATAAAATCAGTTTCAAGAATGTAAAATTACATTTCGTTTGCTAAATAATACTCAAAACATGGGAGAAAATTCTAAACATAAAATCATCATAATAGCTCGCATATGTGCGTTAACACAAGATTCTGCCGATGCAAAGCAACTACCGAAGAACAGGAATAGTTAAGCTGAATTGATTAGTTACCTGCTTTCAACATAATTGCTTGTGGGCATCTCCTCAAAACTGTAGAAAACAAGAATGAAATTTTCAAGGGACAAAGTAAATTGTCAAAAGTTCAAATTAATTCTGGCATCGCAGAAGTTGTAACAGTGAAATTGAACACAGATTATCATGCCCAAATCAACATACCCCATCTGAAGGAAAATCATCTTCAACTGCTTCCTCACCTGAACATTAAAGATCATGATAGAAATCAGAACCAAATTGTTTGAAATAAAGCATTTTCAACATGAAATTAGCAAATTTAAACATGACATGAAAGTTAAACGCAAATATCAGATATGAGTGAGTGCAGCAGTAACAAAATTCCAAAAGCAAAACAATGGCATCCTCATCCTCCAATATCTATACTGCAAGATTCAGATCATTAAATTATTAGGAACTTCATGCCCCTCCTCACATCCAAGAATGGTCATTTCATAGAATACTTCCTATGAGGCCAACGTTTCAGTACACTCTGCATTCTAGTCTTAGTAATCACGCACTAAGAATTCCACTCAATTGCAAGTTTCTGCACGAGAAAGTTCCAACACTTCAGAAATTTAACCTTGTATAGTTTGGCCAGTGGACCATGAATGTGTTGGACAATTTTGAAATTTATGCTACCTTACATCATCATGGGCAAGTATAACAATATTAAGCATAGCAAGAGATGAAAACTCCGTCACCACTCCAGAAATGTCAGCAGATGGCAGCTCATTATTCACCTCCCATGATAATCAGCAAACGTACAAGCTAGTCCATAAATTAACAGGTTTGTTATTCAAGGAGGAGAACCTATAGCCTAACCTTTAGCAAAGGATGTAAATGGCCACCTTCAGCAGGAGGACCTTTAGCATTGAAGTTATACTCTTTGAACTCCAACTCTTTCCAGTCTCCTCTGACAAGAAACAGAAGCCAGATGGCACCAAGTTTTAGATACGTGACAAAGAGCTATGGTTGGCCACCATAATTCTATCCTCGAAATAAAACCTAGAAGTGCAACTAGCCTTCGCCAGTCACTAGCACATGTCTTGTTAAAAAAAAAACAAATTACAAAGATTTCCAAGTGCAAATATAGTAATACCTCTGCAAATGCTCTCGAGTCAAATCTGTAGCGGCTTTCTTTCTTTTTGGAGCATATTTAGGACCTTTTCTGACAGAGTACCCCTTCCAAATCCTATTAAGTGAATAAGATCAGGACACATTGGACCAAGAACATGAGGAACTTGAAGGTAAAAGTGAAAGTAATTTAATCATTACTGAGGTACTATAAGCTTCCGGCTTTTAAGAAGAGCAATTTCTTTAGGTTCAACACCCTGGACACAGAGGAGAAGCAACTATAAGTATATGGATGGTACTATGATACTAAACAAAATACAACCAAAGGATAAACTGCAAGAATGAACAAAAACATCCGCATTTAAATTGATTTACAGACTCATTCTGACAGGAGAGATGAGCAAAGTTGGCAAGTATTGAGATTTAAATGCCTCAACATAACTAAACCCTTAAAAACTAATTGAAGTACTAAGAGCACGATAAAAATACTTGAAACCCTAAAACACATTTGAATGTCTCATTGCGACTGACATCTGTTGAATACATGAGAATAGAGATACACATAGCAAGCCATAAAGTGGCTTAAAAGAAGTCAAAACACGAATAAGATCACTTTCTATAAGATTGAGTATGAATAAGAGTAAAGGTTTAATTATGCAGAGATCTTGAAGATCAGTAATTCAAAAAGTGGAAAACCTCTCCATTTTGGATCTTCAAGAGCAACAGTTGGACCTCGTCTTTGACATGTTCCACCTACAGAAAAACCAAATGTTCAAGGGGAAAAATCCAAAATCACAAAGCAATCCAGGGACTGATTCACATTGTATAAGCACCATCACTACAGTCATAGAGTATGAGAAGGACAGAAATGTATATACAGATGAACATTTTGGATCTATCGCTAGAGACCAAAACAAATTGCATTGGCACCATTAGCATTATCGACAAGCATCAGATGAAGAATAGACGTACGAAATGCATATCTAAACATATAGTTGAAAATGAAGCGAAATGCACCATCAAGAACCACAGAAAACTAGAACACTAGAATCTTGGCTTCGGAGTTGTAGCTAGCATAGAATTTGTTTTAAAATAATTATATATAAGATTTGCAAGTGCCAAACATGGAAGTGCACCACCACCCCGCAAGGAAAACATAAAAAGAAAAGAAGAGAAAATAAACACCGAAAAAAGAAAAAAAAAAGAAGGGAATTCATACCTTTCTAAAGGCAAGTTGCTTTATTTCCACCCATTTATTCTTCATTGCCTTCGATTTCCCGATTTCAAAAACCGAAGAATCAAGTTTTTTCTGCATCCAAATAAGAGCAGTACAATATAAATTGTACAAAGCAGACTGCGAATTTTGTCCCTATTTATAAATTAAAAATCTACTGACACTGACCTGCAATTCGATCAGTGAGATACCTTCTGGAGGTATGGCTAAAAACAGCTGCACTTCAGGGGAGCCAGCAGCAGCATACAGTTTCCCTTCGTCCGTGAGAACCCAACTCTCTTTCTTGATATCCTGAAATCAAGCAGAATGTCTATAGAGAGAGAAGGCAACATAGGATGAAAAAGAAAAAACACTTGCATGAGTTTTGTATAAGGAGCTTTCTTTTTGATATTCAGTAGCACCAAAAAAATGTGAGATACAGAACTGATCACATGAATTGCATACGGCAGGGAGCCAGGCCTTCTTTCCCCACTCAGGATAAGAAAGTGCTCTTGCCAAGAAAATCTGGAACAATACACCTTGGATTTCAAGTAGTACTTATTAACGAGGTATAGACAAAACTGGGCACAAAAACACCAGAAGCATGGAATTGGCGCAGAAATTATAACACTAATTCTATCAATAAAAGGTGAATTCGAAAACAAAAATGCAGATCAATTAGCAAAGCATACAAGGTATACTCCAGCAAAATTGAAAACTGACAATGGGCAATCAGAAAAACAGCGAAGCGGATAGACCTGGGCCTCGACGAAGCCGAAACCGTGGAGGGATTTGATGACATTGACGACATCCTTGTGATCGAGTCCGTGATCGGCAGCAAAGACACCGGAATCAGGAATTTCGTCGGAGGTCTGAAGGAATCCTAGGATTGCTTCCTCCCCCATCTCTCGCCGGAATGGGGGCGTTGGTGGAGATCTGCACCGGCGATGGAGTAGCGGTGGAGAGATGCGAGAATTGATGAGGGAGGCGGGTGACAGGCAACTGCAGTTTTTAGCCCAACTTCCTCCACTAGGGTTTCGAGCTCAACTCTACGTCCTGCTGACTTCCGTAGCTGTGTTTGTTTTTTGGAACAGAATTACTATGGATAATTAGTTCTTTTATTATTTATTTTGAAATTATTTATGTTTTAATTGTTTGCTTTTTTATAAATGTTATATAATGTTTTGTTTGTATGGATTATTGAATGGTATTCTCCATCCCTCACTAATTAATCCCTCCGGGACTAAAAAGATTAGATGGGATGAATAATCCTCCCTCCAACAAACTCTAGCAACCAAAACAAATAAAGGATAAGAAATTAAATGAAATTATTAATCCTATCCTTTTCATAGAGTTCCTAAAACAAATACACCCTTTATGTTTTACTTTGTTCTATCGAGAAGACAAACATTGTGTTGAGAATTAAGTCCATGTTCCAAGATATCTTTTTTGTTCCAAATTATTTTCTCGGTTCAAAATAAATTACGAAATATCCTTTGTGATTTTATAAAAATAATTAGATCAATTGTGGGTGGATAGTGTGAGAAATAAGAAAGAAAAAAGGTTATATATGTGAGTGGATAGAAAGAGAAAAAATAATGATGATGTGATATAAAATATGATAGTATTGATATTTTAACACCAAAATCTTGCTAAATTAAAAAAAACGTCGATATCCATTCAGGACATCAATTTTTAATAATGTGTTATAATTCATTTGGGATAGAGAAAATATAATTTACAATTTAAAGAATACAATTGTCGATATGAAGTTTGACTCGCGTTGTGTGACAATCAAACATATTTTTTAAAAAAATTACCCTAAAACACTAAAAATAGTTTAAATTATTTATTTCAATCTGACGTTAATCATATAATTTTCTTGCATCATTAAGACGAAAAACACTTCAAATATGTGTCTGAATGGTATAATGATTGACAATGTTGTTTATGATATGGGATGGAGAGAATATCATTATGACGAAAATCGAAACTCTTCAAATATGCGTGTGAATAATATAATGATTAACAATGTTGCTTATGATATGAGATGGAGAGAATATAACTTTTGTTTCATGTTTTTTCATCATATATGTAAATCATATATGGGCATAGTTTGCACACATAAGTCACACATTCAAACGAAGAAACTACTCCCATCTTCAAAGACCATAATGTTAAGGGATCACAGTTGGATTACAGGTTGGTATAAGAAACAAATAATGATGTGCAATCCGTTGGATAACTTCCCCTCATATATATATTATGATGTTTTATTGATATTTTGGTATCAAAATTTGATAGTAAGTTTGGTTGAGCACGTATTTTATATATAATCAATCTATAATAAGTAATTAACGTTAATGATCCTTCACAATCAACAATATTCACTCATCATGAAAAAATGATTCAAGCTACCAACGTTGTATTATGTATTTTCAACGAAATAAATCATATATAGTTAAACAAATACGTGAAACTTTTCAAAACTCTAACCTAACAACTTGAAACAACAGTTGTTTAAAAATAAAAAAAGACAAAAAAAAAATGATAAACTTAACAATAAAATTTATAAAATATTTACTAAGAAAAGTTTACAAATAATTACTTAATTTTTTTTAAATATTACTAAAACTTTATTATATTATATTTAAATCAGGTTTAAGATTTGTCAAGGTACAATGGTCAAGTCCAATATGAGTTGAAGATTAACATTAGATATCAGCCAGTAACAGCTGAGCATATTGAAGACCGGCAAGTCTCAACGCTAGAAATTCAGAACATGTATTCTCCCAGGGGAAATAGAAGAATCCCAGCACCTGCTTACCCATAACAATTTTAAAGGAGGACCGACCGCCGAATACACATGTCCATAAGCTTTCATGCTATCGTCATAGTAGACAGTAAGCATGACCAAAATCCCACGTTTACAATCCAACATCACGGAATACAAATGAGAATCACACATACATTCTCCACCTCGATAGACGTTACAATTGTAAGCTCAAAAAGATAAAACAAGGGAACACACATGAATACAAAAGGAGAAAAAAATCATCTCCATTATCCACAGATGGGAAAATTATTACTGGTCCAAATCCAAAGCGACATCAGCTCAGGATGGCAAAGATAGAGGCTGAACATGATTGCGGAAAATATCAACGATAGAGACTCTCTGATCTCAGATTCTCCGCAATTTCAGTTTCCCACCTATCACCGTTCTCAAGCAGCTTCTCTTTATCATATAGAAGCTCCTGCAAGGATTAATTTCAAACAATCAGTCATCGTCATCTTAGAATGAGCAAGTCATCATCAGGTTTTGTGGTTGGTTTAACGATAAAAATTAGAGAGCATACACAATCGCTCTTCCTTTTGGGAAACAATACTGAACAAGTAGCATTGCAATATAGGAGCAAACAATTTCATTTACAGACCTCGTGAGTTTCTGTAGCAAATTCAAAGTTCGGCCCTTCCACAATCGCATCCACTGGACAAGCCTCTTGGCAAAATCCACAGTAGATACACTTTGTCATGTCAATGTCATATCTACAAGTTACAACA
>LIEC01000098.1:0-12329 GCA_001925005.1 Drosera capensis
CTAATGGCTTCTTGTTCGGTGGAAGATCTGAATTATAGAATATATTGATAGTAAGATAAGTTCAGATCAAGAATCATACAGGAAAAACTAAATGGTGAGGCCGAATAAGAACGAACATGTTAGTATTACCTAGTAGATGGTCTTCGAGGGATCCCAAAGCCATATACTCGTAAACTAGAAGTCTTTGATCTCCATCGGCGCAATATCCAATAAGATTCACAAGATTTGGATGATGCAGGAGGCTCAACATCAGAACTTCAACAAGAAACTCTTTGTTCCCTTGTAGTCTGTTCTTATCAAGTTGCTTGATGGCCACAGTTCTTTCAAGTTGTCCCTTGTAAACTCGTCCAAATCCACCTTCGCCAATGAGACATGCCTGTCGAAAGTTCTTTGTAGCAGTGGCTAGTTCCCTGAATGTGAATGTTTGTGCTGCAATATTGTTATTGGCACCAGTGTTTGCTTCATTTCCATTCGCATTTTCTCCTGTATTTCCCTGCCGGAGATTCTCTGTATTTTTCACAAACATAAGCGAAGTTTCACATAATCTTGCGCATCCTGATCATCAAGTATAATAATACAGACTAGATACTGAGATAAATATTTCAGGTTATAAACTTCATTTTAGATGCATTGAGCACTCACCAGGCTGGGCAGTGGGCTTGTGAGGAGGTGAAAAAAGAGGTTGCCCTGTTGAGCTATTAATCCTCCTTGATGCTTTCTTCCCTTGAGATGAAAAGCAGGGGAAGCAACTCATCTCTTACTCTCTTTCAAAACCCAATGCAAAAACAATGCAATTTGTAGAATCTAATAAGCAAAAAATCATACTTGAATAAGACTATATGTATCTCGTCCTTCTCATATCACGAAAATACTTGGGTGGTTGTTATTATTATTTTTTTTCGCAGTTGAATCAATTGGATGGTTGTTATTGTTCTCTACTAAAAACCCAAATTTATGGTACAGGACCAGAAACCTTTAATCATATCTACTTTGACATTACATCAACATATCATCGTAGCAAAAGCTCGAACTCCTTTGCATAAGATCCACGAAGGTTATTGGTGTCTTAACCAGACTCGGGAAAACATATTGGCCACCAAAACACACACCAAAATCCCATAGTTGGCTACCAGAATCATGGTCTCATACAAACAAATATTCACAATACAATCAAAACTCCAAGGACCCTTTGGGAGCAAAACCAAGCATATGGAAGAAAAGCAACAAACCTGTGAAGGAATAGCAAAGAGCTCCTAGAACCAAATGTCTTCAAAGGTCCAATCAAATCGAAAACCCACAAAATCCCACAATCTTAATCCGTCAAAAGATCGAATTTTGAAGACAAAAACAAGTAATTTCAAGAAAAGAAGAACAACCCAGATGGGAAAAACAATTATCTCAACAATGTAGGATGTTTGATTCAGATGATTTGGATTAGACAGCTTCTTCTTGTTGTTGTTGTTCTGTTTGGAAAGATAGAGGGAAAATATGGGAGGTTGAAATGAGAGAGTTGTTGTATGCTAAATTTGAGGAGAGAAAGAATCCGAGGAGGGATTGAGAGGGTTTCAAGGAGGAAAAAAGGGAGAAGAATATGCCTACATTGTTGGAGACAACGTGGCGACCAAATATGTCTCTGCGTGCTCATTTGGCGGGGTAGAGTCAGAAAGAGGCGTGTCATGCACTCACCACTTTGTTTTAAAAACGTATGTTCTCATCAGAAAACATTGTTGGATCGATTAGATTGATAGCCTCAGATGTGAGGAAAATAACAGCTAGGATGTAGTCTTTCATCTAGACCGCTTAGTTTTGGAGTTGCTTTTTCCAACATTGCTGATGAACACCAGTAATCGAATCAGTAGTCACGTAGTATGTTCATATTATTATTTTTCAACAACAAGAGAATCCAAATGAGCATGTGATCCAAAACGAGTATCGCATCTCTGTTTTCATATCATTCGTATGTACGTGAAACTTGATATCAAACTTATATCCAAGGGAGGAATCATTTCATGATTCACTTGAGACTCACAACTTGTAAACCCAGCATTCACACATAGTCCGACCCAAGTGTGAATTATAATGGAAAATGATAACAATCCCGCTTGAAATCTTTGGCCATCGTCTTAGAATCCCTTGCTATATAGATAATGCATTCCATCCAATATTACAAGAGTTGTGCAGGAGATTCACAACAACTACTATAATTAGCGCAAAGCAAAAAAAAAAAAACAATGACAGAGAAAGAAACTACAGAAGGTAAGCACGCTCAGGATGTTGCTGAGAAGTTCTCAACCGAAAAAATGTCAATTCTGTAACACAAGCAAATTCATAAGCAAATTCTGTAACAAGCCAAGGACGTAGAGGAGGCAGAAGGACAAAAGCAAATTCATAAGCCACTGTGTCAGAGCAATTCTGCAGATGGCAACTTTGGTATGGACTTCACATGTAGAGGCCTTCTGGCACACCTTCCTTCTTCTTGAACATAACCTTCTCCTTCGCTTTCTTGAAATCACTATGTGTCACCTGAAACCAATGAACGAAATAAGTTCAGTCCAATCAAAACCAGCTTCATATAGCAAAAAAACTGATCCAACAGGTAGCAGTAGCATGAAATGATATAACAAGTAATTCTTTTATTATACAAAAACATGTCTCAGTCAGCAGCATCAGGTCTGCTTCGAATTGCCAGAAAGAATGGAAGTAGCATAAATGGGATGCATGAATGACGATGCTTAAATCAATTAGTTTTGGTAGGAGACAATATAAATCGCACAAAAATTCAACGCCGCACCAAAGATGAGAAAATTGATATACAAAACTTCACAGATAGTTGTACTAAATGATACAGACATTGCAAGTCACCATGAGTCCGTGTCATTGAAGAAAGGCTTTACAAACACAAACATTTAAATTACTCATTCCTGTCACTCACTAATGACGATGCAATTTTTTCAGTTACCTTAAAAAGTGTCCTCACTCCCCATCATGAAACCTAATTGAAAATAGAAGTAGGTAGACCAGGGGAAAATGCCGGAGCGATTCTATGGGCGTCTCTTGAAGATCTAGCTAAACAAAACTAAGCAATCCTATGGGTGGACAGAAGAGGACTATACATTAAAAAGGAAAGTGAGCAACACTTGCATCACCAAGCCCTCAACCCAAGAGTTCTGTATCACCATGATGGGATGAATAAAAAGTTTATTGAGGGTAATTTCTGGTAACTAGTAAGTCATGCTATCACATGGTGTAAACAGCTAGCTCAAGAAGGGAAGATGCAGGAGATGATTATAGTAAAAGCCATCGATATCCAAGCATCAATTCTCACTAAAATTCTTGGCCAGTGAGGCTCACCTTCATTCGGCGTTCTCTTAAAGCAAGCAAGCCAGCTTCAGTGCAAATGGCCTTTATATCAGCTCCAGAAAACTCATCCTTAGTCATAACAAATTCTTCCAAGTTGACATCATCAGCTAAGCTCATCCTTGAGGTGTGAATCTGCATGTGGACATAACTCATCGAATTACATCACCGAAATTCCAAGACAACTTGACCCATACCAGTTTTTTAAATAATTTGAAAGATGCATATGAATTGGGAAAAAAATTGGGTCAAAATAGTTATTATAGGTCAATTTATTGGGCAAAAACTGTGAAAAAAACAAAGGATAAGATGAAAAGGAGTAAAGGATATGTACAAGGGCAAAGAAATGATGAATATAGATGAAAAGGGGGTTTTAATGAGCTTTCAAGGCTTGATTTTGTTTTATGGTAATTGGCATGATGAATTTGGGCTTGGAATCAAAGTGAATCTATGAGAACCCATGAAGCCTCATGCTACGACTCAATTCAGTGATATGGTGCTGTAAGACTATAATGAAAAAAGCTTGATCTTTATAAGGACAAGTTAAATAATGATTATTTACCGTGAAAATACGCCTCCTTGTTTTGATGTCAGGAAGAGGGAATTCAATCTTCCGATCAATACGACCTGGACGCAGCAATGCTGGATCGAGGCTCTCAATCTTGTTTGTTGCAAGTATCACTTTGACGTCACCCCTTGAGTCGAAACCATCTAACTGATTGAGCAGTTCAAGCATAGTTCTCTGGATTTCACGTTCACCGCCAGAGTGTGCATCATATCTGGAAATTAAAAAGGATAAGCAAAGAGTATTTGTACAAATAGAACCATGAGCCATCTATCAGATGTTTGCCGATTCACCTTTTTGTCCCAACTGCATCTATTTCATCAATGAAAACAATAGAAGGAGAAAGTTCATCAGCAACTCTGAAAAGTTCTCTAACCAGCTTGGGACCATCACCGAGATACTTCTGTATCAATTCACTACCAACCACACGCAAGAAGGTAGCCGATGTTGAATTTGCCACAGCCTGAAAGAAGGATAACAATACAGTGCATAACTGATCGCTATAAATCACGAACCTAGATTCTTATTTATGCAAGCAAAAGCATAAAAAGTGTAATCAAAGCATACATATTATATCATAAATATCAGAATAACTCCAGTACAAGAGTGCCACAAGATATAACTTTGGGTCCCTTGAGAAGGAAAAAATGCTACGCACATCAATCACACAGTAAGCGGGCAAGATCAGAAAGAATGAGCTGAGGAAAGTTGGAAAAAATGGCCAACATCATCACAGAGTTGCGGAGTAAACTACCACCACAAACACCAAAACCTCCATTATCTTTTAAGAGACCATGTCTATTGATAAACAACGTTGAGATGTACATGTGCTTATGGAACCAAGATTGTGGTATAAGTTGGAAACAAGTTCCTATTTGGGCAGCTTTTGACAATAAGAAAACATGAATCACCCCTTAACATGTTGATGTCACCTAAAAGTAACACCAACAGCAGAAACAAGTGATAAGGATACAGCAAAAATACACATCACGGAAGAAAATATGGAATCCACACAGTGATGGGTATAAACATACTAAGCACACGAGGCAGATAATTTCAGACATTTTCCCCCCAGCCAAATTTTTATTTTTGTTACAAAAAGAAAAAACTTGGATGCATCCAGCAGTTCAATGCTTTACTATATTTGTGCACCAAACCCAACAGAAATCAACATCTAGAAATGATCACTGAATATCGTAAAGAACGTTCAGGTTGCAATTTGTACCGAGAGGTGAAAACACCACTTACCTTAGCAAGCAAGGTTTTGCCAGTACCAGGCTCTCCATAGAGGATAACTCCCTTGGGAGGCTTAATACCAATGTCTTCATAGAGTTCTGGATGAGTCAATGGCAGCTCAACCGCTTCTTTGATTTCTTGGATCTGAGAATCAAGCCCACCAATATCTGCATATGATTCTAGAGGAGCTTTCTCAACTTTCATAACCGACACCATTGGATCAACTTCATCTTGAAGAATTCCAACAACAGAGAGAACCTGATGAGGAATACAAAACAATGTTATCAACTCCAAAACCAACCATCAACGAAGCGCTAAGAAACGTGGTGGCAGCTGAATCACCAGAAAGCAGCAAGTGCAGTCCCTCTCAACTCAAGCCATAACAGATTCCTCAGCTAGAGAATGGCACTTAAACCATCAATCATTGTCTAATTCTTGTTTTAAAATACGATGCCAAAATGAACTCATTCCAATCTTTTAAAATTCACAATTCCCCAGCTAAATCTCAAGTCAAGTACCTAGAAGAAGAAAAGTTTTGACACAAACGGGAGCTACAAACCAAATACGATATATTGACGTGGGCAAGGCAGAGAAGTTGCATAGGAACCTGATCCAATGAAGACCAAAATATCATTTATCCTATAAAAAAGAAACACAAAGTATGAAGGAGCAACGAAATTTCTAATCTTCCTAAAATATATAGCAGCTACCCAAATCGAAATCACCATACATCAGTCCGACCAACAGACATCTCAAAGTTCTAATACACAAGACCACATCCAAAACCCTATCCCTAGCTCTCACAAACCACGCTTATCACAAGTTCCACATACCCTAAATCAACTCTACCAGCCATGCGATCGAGAACGGTTAGCTCAGTGGTCAGCAACCCTTCTCCAGCCTATGATCAAAGGTTCAACAATCTTTATGATATCAGTCTCTCATATCATGTGGGTTCTTATTTTGCTTTGGTTTAACACAATTAAAACGATCAAATTATCAATTCCAGCAATCCCCAATCCAAAACCCTAATCGTACCCACAATCCCAATCCAAAACCCTAATCCCAAAATCACCACCCCCCTCATCACCTTATTATGCATCAAGATCGAGCACCCGGGCTCCAGCTGATCCTTATCAACAAACGACATGATCCCAACATAATACTCCGGCCCCACCGACGAAGACACGATCCCGTGACTCTCATCGATCAATTCTTCCAGCGTCCCGACGCTCATCGGCGACCCCCTCATCTCCTCCACCTTCGACCTCTCCTCTTCCCCCGCAACCCTCTCCTGGTCCCCCGCTTTCCCCTTCTCTTTCCCCCTCTCCTGATTCCCCACAAACTCCTCCTCCATGAGCAGATAATCCTTGACCCGGTCCAGTTTCAGTAACCGGAGCTTGCATTTTGTGATTGGTGTCACGGTTGGGATCCGGGCTGCCGAATCGGGGCCCGATTTTTGCCGGCGTTGTTTGCGGCCGACCCGGGTTGGTGGAGCGGGTGGGTCGTATTTTTTAGGAGGTTTATCTGGGTCGGGTTTGTTGTTCGGGTTCTGACCTGGGCGGTTTAGACCGGAGCTGCCTTGACCCATGGGGAAAGATATGCAGAGAGAAAGTGTGCAGGTGTGATCTGAATTTTGGGGAGATTTGTGAGTGTTGGTGTTTGCTTGAGGAAGATGAAGAAGAAGGGTTGGGGATTATTGGGCTGGGCCGAGAGAGTGGGCTGGGCTTGGGTGAGATTGGTTGTGTGTTTTGTGGTGTGTGGAGAAGTATGATGGTGTTGTGTTCAGATGGGGATTGGTGTATATATAGTGGTCTGTCTTCCATCGAAATTGTCGAGCAGTAGATCTTTTACTTTTCTTTTTTATTAAGAAAATTCTCGTATATATTGCATGGGAAAAAAATCACAATATTATTTTATGTTTTATTCAAATTATAATATTTTTATATATAATAATTTTTCACATAAAAATATTAAAATATTCTTATTTTACATCACATCAATTTATTAATTATCATTTTTCTTTCTTCTTTTTCTCATTCTTTTATCTCACATATTCATAAGGATAAAATTATCATTCTTTATTAATTCAATATACTTATAAATTATCGTGTTGGATAAAACCGTTATAATTTAAAATATCCTTTTGAAAATTAAGATTTCAAGTAACCCACAAGAAAATTCTCACCTTTTATTATTGCAATTTGATGATAAGCAACTGAAAGAGATAGATGAAGAGAGGAAGTTGGAAAGGGAGGGGGGCGCAAAGGGAGAAATTTTAATGATACATCACAACCAAATACCAAATATAGGGGGGGGATCATCTTCATTGTGTGAATCAATCTTTTCCCTAGATTGTATCTTTTGTTTTAAAAGGAAAATTTTACTGTTCATTGCTTATAGGGATATGCATGTAAGAGGTTTTGGTTACAACGCATCCAGGCTTTGATGCTATGAGCCCCGGCCGTTTCCTACCTTTTATTCTTTTTGTTTTCGTTCCATATTGTCGTCACAGAATCATCCAAATTGCGATATGCTTGATCTTCGGATCACACTAAACTGAAAACAAAGCTGCAATGCTGTGATGGCAAGTTTCTTCTGCTCGTCATAGTCTACGGCATTGGAGAACAAACAATACCCAAGGGTTCTGAGCCATCATCCATCCAGGCAACATTGTATTGGATGGCCAAGGTTAAGTTGGTAACGACAGGAATCAAATCACAGTATGAAACAGTATTACTTTATCATACAAATGCAGCCGACTAAGTCGGTTATCCGATGTGATGTAGGCTTAGCTTTTCAGTCATTTACGTTCACATATACAAAAAACCGAGCAACATCAGATTATAACCAATAACAAGCAGTTGTGTGTTCTGCTGCAACATATTTACTACGAAAGATTATCTGTCATCTCATCAGCTCAGCGAACATTCTCCGAGGAAAGAGGACAACAGCTCCACCTTAGCCACAACAAGATCCGCATGCCGGAAGAGCATCTGCAGATTCAGAAGAACAAAACCAAAGTCAATTTAACAACTCGCAATCAGAAAGATAACCAAAAAGAACAACCACCACAGTGCTACAAAGATGGTGCAGTAGGCGAATCACCGCCGTAAAAAGGTAAAGCTAATTATGCATGAGAATAAACTTAATTAATACTCCCAAGACTGCAGCCTGTAGGAAGTAAGCTAATGTAGTGCTGCCGCTGACCAAATAAGGTCCCTATAGTCATCATCCGTTCCAAACAGGCGAACAGCCGTTTTGTGGAGCTGCTAACTTTTTCTATTTGGTTAATAATCCATCAACCCAGGATGATGTCAAGATTAATCATAGAATAAGTAACTATGGTATTCGTATATAGTTGACGCATGACAGTATGGAACTAACTATGGCTGCTTCCACGAACACTGTCTAATCCACGAACATTGTCCAATCCACGAGGTCCACGTGGACCACCACCTCCGCCGCCAGATGGACCATTTCCTCCACCTGGGCCACCGCCTCCATACCATTTCTTGCTAGCACCAGAGCCTTTCCTATATGCATCTGACTTCTCCATCTACAGAAGTCATAAGGTTCAAAAGGAATGAGAAAATGGAAAAGAAACATAATCGAAGAACAAATAAACAAGTCTGAAATGAATGCATTCCGAGAGCATTGTTGCGAAGAAAACGGCAAAGAAGTTAACAATGGACCAGAAGAAGTCGATGTATGTCTTCAAATGCCACAAGGATCGCTTGGATTTCACAACACCTGGTGAAATATTGCACATGAGAGCGGCTAATTACTAAAAGGATAAAATCTCGTACATGACCCTCAACTCCTGCTCCCATGGTGAAATATATGCTGGAGCATTGGGCAGTATGAAAATACACATCTTAGCTCAAATACCACAAGGTAACAACTTAAGCAAAACAAATGAGTAATATCAGAAACAGTTCAGCAAGTAGCTGTTGTAACCTGTAAGAAGGGAAAAACAGATAAGTCTCCCTACGTGCACAGGTAAGACTTAACAGAAATGGATCAACACAGTCTTTTTTTTTTCTTTTTTTCTTTTTTTTGGAAAGAGCCAATAAGCGGCTTAAGTTTTATTGCTCTCTATCCATATTACAAGCATTTAGCACTTGAATGGGTAGGACATGACCCCATAACCCGTTAGAGTGGCATTCGGAGAAATAAGACGCCATCTCATGTGCGGCCATATTATTGGTTTAGATCGTGATGATTGTGTGTGGAGAGCCAAAATACTTGGTTTTTCTTTTTATTGATCTCTGCTAGATCTAGAAGCTCTACCCCTTTAGCTATATCAATCTAAGTTGAAAGCTACGCTATTTATAGGTGAATGCTTCGTCTATTACAAACACATAGACGTGTTTGTATCAAAAGTGCAAACGTGTTTTGTTTGGCTGATGAAAATGAACAGTGTCCGATGTCCGATGTTACTGTGCGGCGTGTTTTGTTTCCCCATGTCAAGGTTACGACTAACACATATTGCCCTCTTGAGGCACAAACTTCCCTAAAATGTGTCGACATTCATCTACAATACCTCCAAATAATGACAAATCCAATGCTTCATGACTAAGCGCTTCGATAACCTGCCGAAAGTCCGACTTTATGATAATTCGTTCCATGCCAATAGCCTGTGCTACCTCGAGCCCCCAATGTACTGCCAGTGCTTCTCCAATAAAGCTTCCACATTCCCCAAAGTTCTTTTCCGTTAGAAAACATCAATTTCCCTTCATATGAAACAAATACTTTCCTATCGTTTCTAGAGGCATCAGAGAGTCCAAATCGAACAAAAGAGATCACGCGAGCACAACAAGAACGAAAACAATCAAGCAACAAAAAGCACCACAAGATTCATCGACGAATCCGGCAACCAATCTCGATCAATCGACCGAGACACAATCGCGCGAAACGAAGCCCTAATTGAACCAGAAACAACAAATCATCACGAATCGGACATCACAGAGATCGATTTCGAAAGGGGAAGGATAGAAGAAGGGATAGTTACCTCCCTCGACGTACGCCATCACGGATGTATTCCAGAATCTACTACGATGTCTTCGCAGTAATTTCGATTTCAATTTGTATGAATATTTGATTTGCAGTAGAAAGAAGAAAAAAATATTTATGTATAGGGTTGTTTGGCTGCAAGACGGACCACGTCGATTGGGCTCTATGTTGACGTGTACGGATTTGATTTGCTCGGGTAGTTCTGGTCGATGTCCGTTGTCATGTTCTCAAAGCAAACAGTGTCATTGAAATGTAGTGTCATGATCAAAAGAAGTTTATCAAAAAGGTACTGTATATGTATGTGTAGATTAAAATCATGAGACTCCTTTCTTTATTTGAAACACATCCGTTATTCCACGACAGAACAGACACTACAAAATGCTGAAACACTCTTAGAAAGGAAACATAAAAAGTACACAAGAAAACCAGGCAAATCTAAGTCCAAGAACGTTAACACGACCGTTAGAACTAGATAAACCCTTGCCAACAATCTACTTGATCCTAAGGAGAAGAGGGGACGACACCACCAATGCCAAGAACACCGCCACCGTTACCACCACGGCCAAAGGGACCTAGACCACCCAATCCAGCACCCGGAAGCCCACCACCGATGGGTCCAATCCCACCAAACCCACCGAGCCAAGAACCACCACCAAGGCCAGCGGCTCCTCCTACGCCACCCAATGGCCCCGTGATGCCGCTAGCACCACCTATACCTCCGTAGCTCCCAATGCCACCGTACTTGAAGAAGTTCTTCTTGTCCACGAATGACTGTCTCGCTTTGCCGGGGGCTGGTGCTGTGGTGGGTACTACATTGGTGTTTTCGATTAATATTCTAGCTGCATTGCAGTTTAGCACAAGCAGGGGGACGAGGACAACTAGCAATAGACATATGATAGAGAACTTTGCCATCGATCGATCTCTCTGCTTTGCGTTTGCTTCTTATTCTTGGTGGTTATGCTGGAACTGAGTTTAAGCTTGCCCAAGGTGCACAATTTATAGGGGGTTCTTGGGTAATGAGGCGGTGAGTAACTAGACTTGTTAACCAACTGATTTTTAGCTGGAATGCTATAACAAGTATCCGAAGACAAGTATGAAAAGATACAACCAATTCGATCGACTCCATTTAATGGAGTTTCTGGTTGAGGCAGGCAGGCAACCTAGATCCATTCCGACATTGACCAAAGCAAATTGTTGCCTCCCGTCGAAGCTTTCAATGAATCAATTAATTAATCTCATGAATGTTTTACGTAGCGATTGGATGATGGAGTGGCTCAATGGGGAGCGAAGGTCTTTGCATGCTCTGCCTCTTAATTGATCCATATCTAATAATTTAAGGTTTTCTTATACATTATCAATTCAATTGAAAAAAAAAAAAAGTTTTTCTTATACATTCTATTCTAACAGGAAGATCGTTTATTTCTTGTACTATATATATCGAGGTAATCTTTCTTGACGATTATACTAATCAACACGCATTCAAAATTAGCGGAGATTAAGTAATCGGCTCTCCTCTCCATGGACTTTTAGAGATTAGTACATAATCAAGAAAAATAATTAGCGATCCAACGATGGAATCAGACCTCCAATTAGAGGGTAAATTAGATTAGAGTGACTTCCCCTCAAGTGTAGACAATAGATTCAAGGATAGTAATCTAATTTGTTGCATGCCAAAGAATCATCAAGGCCTTGTTACTCAACCAGCCGACAAGAACAAATTAAGCATAAGACAACCGTATCTAATTTTGCAGTTGCAGAGGATCACTATTGACTACCTCCAGGAAAAAAACTGGCTACTCCCCATGTGGATTGATGTAGTAGAAAGTTCCCGATGTATTAGATCAAGTATTAGGAAAAAGCAAATTAAGTATTGGTCACCCACTCAATACATTTAACCTTCCAAATTTGAACCTTTTGCATTTTGCTTTCATTAACTTTGAAAATAAACATTTGATCCTTACAAAGAAGTTATTTGTAAATATATATATGTTCAACGGAATCATGTGAAAAAAAATCAAGGTTTTTCAAAATTTAAAAGTTGATGGGAAAAATGTAAATGATCGAAAATTCAGAAAATTAAATACGTATTTTTCTTTAAAAAAAAAGTTGAGATTTTTTTATATTAGTTAGAAACAACATATAAAAATGATAAAAA
>LIEC01000100.1:0-38253 GCA_001925005.1 Drosera capensis
CGGCATGTCCACCGTCAAGTCTTGCCACACCAAGCAATCCCTCTTCACTTGAAGATCATTCTCCATGTTGCTAGCTTGTTCTCGGTTTTCCATCTTCAGCTGTTTCTAGTTTTCCCACCACTTCACTTATAGCTTGATGAAGTTTTTTAGTATGAGATAGTGTGCCGTATGGTCTCACAGTCTCGCTATATATCCACATGTCCCTCAGTGTTGCTTGGGACCATATATAGTGCTCATTATGCGAAGAACTTAATTATATATCCTATTAGCGTGTTTCGTGTGTATGTTACACATCATATTGCAAGATTCATTACACGATTATCGCTCTCTGTTGGTCCATGAGCGCTTAACCAATCACATTGTTGTTCTGTTACTTGGGAAGTTAATGTGCACCGAACTTCGTTGTCTTTGGTTTCGTGTGGGGAAATATCTGGTTGGATTCGTCTAAACAATTAATGAATGAGTTTCATGTTGAAAATGTGTTGCATCTATTGAAAAAAGTGTTACATCCATTATGATTTGAATTACCGATTATCGAGATGTCATTAAACGTTGGAACTAATTGAAACTTGTTATCATAACACGAGTTAGCGGTGGAATGTTTGCAGTTGAAAAAGCAAACATGGCAATTAAACCCTAGGGTTTATTACACAAGGACCTCATTATTCCATAACTAGTATTAGGATCATTGACAAATTTAATGTTGTGTTTCGGGAGAGATATTTGATCAAGTGAATGAAACAGCTTGTTAACTATCAGTAAAGTGAAATTTTGAGGGTTCTATAAAAGGTAATAGTAACACTTTTGCCCCATTCTACTGTAGTATTTACTGGTCTTGCAATTTGGCTCAACCAATTGGATTATGCAACTTTGAGAACAAGTTGTTGGGGAGTCAAATTCCTCAAAAGTTGGCGGTAAATTAATCGGCCATGTTAATTGGTGGAAAACGTTGATGCTTGGAACTTAGGCTAGGAGCTTCCAAGTGGTCAAACCCTTGTGTTTTATTGCACCCCTGGTTAGATCTAAGAATGAATAAAAGGATGTTGAGTTTGTATCGTAACAGATTATTATTTCTCGACCTGATCACATTATTATTATGGACTATTCCTCGATTTGATAATAAAAAGGGGACACATTAGAAGCAAAGCGAGTCGCGAGAAACAAAGCTTACAAAAAATAATATGATATATCATCTAAATTGCGGCCGTCAATAAGATTCGAGTTCAATGATCAACTGAATGCATTGTTTAGGATACAAATTTAACTATTGTCGTGGAGTTATTGATTTGTGTAGGTGGAACATAATGTGTGAAAGGGGACAGGTGTTCCAAAGTTAAAGTTCATGAATGATTGTAATATGCATTTACTTAACTAATTGAGATAGAAAATGATATTTTATAAAGTATGTATGGAGGGAGTCGGTGACGAAGAAGGAAAATCGACGCGAAAACGAGTCGGGGCAAGTGAGGTGCATTTACTTAACGTAGCATTTTTTTTTTAATAGCTACAAAGAAGTGGCCATCGAGGGGAGGAGAATATTTGTGCATATATGATCAGTTTAATAATAAGATGAGAGGATATGATAATGTTCACAAACTATATACAAACTATATGAAAGTGATATTGTTTGTGATGAATGTTGAGGATAGTGCTCTGTTAACATCTAGTTTTTTCATCGACCGTGATTTAGACTCAAACTTGAGACTGCTTAAGAGCAGCGAAGCTTCAAACCAGGTTGAATGTTAAAAGTCTTCCCGATCTTTTAAAAAAGGAAAATAAAAAAACAATTTAAAAAAAAGTAACTTTTATTTTTATTCTAATGAGGATTTCATCGAATTTTGCTATATTAAACAATAGAAAATGATACCTATAGCAATATGGTTTTTAATCCGCATCCAGGACGATTCCAAATAATAAAAAATTCGTTCAAAACTTATACTCCTTCTGCCCCCACCATGATCACAACATTCATGCACCTCAACAATAAACTTGACGAGGGTTAAATGATCGATCAATCATATTTTAATAAATTTATTATGAAATATTAAATATAATATAAATAATGATTTGTAATCTTAAATCAAAATGAAATTTATATTATATCATATCATTTATTAATAAAAAATAACATATCAAATAAAAATGAATATTAAAACATGTATTTATTGTACAATATTGTAAGTATGGTTGGACCACAGGAGCATCCAATATCGTGCCCAATCTTACCCACGGAGCTTTATAATCTTAGAACAAGAAAGTCGTCTTGTTATCGAGTTTGAGTAAATGACGACATGGGCTACTACTGTCCGTACCTTGTCGCAACTTGCGAAGATCCAACCACTGAAGCATATCACGACTGCACACATACATGTATCCGTGGAGATAAATTCTTCAATATATTTTGCTACTTGCAAGTTGCGAGTTCAAGTTGTCCAGGGGGAATATTTTATCAGAGTTCATATTTATAACTACTAGGAAAATAATTTAGTGTCATGTAGCAATGCTACAAAATGAAAAACCATGGTGACTAATTCTATTTGATCCTAACCAGTTCAGTTGAATTTCAATTAGTGACTATTCTGTTTGATTCTATCGCTATTTCAATTAAGGTCATGTCGCTGGAGGACATTTAGCCTGAGCAATTTCAAGAGCTTGGCCGCAAGGGTCGTAATCAAATGTGAAGTGTTTTTCATGACGTGATAACGATCGCCTTAAATCCATCAAACATGATCCTAGACGCTTCAGTAATCATTTCGATATGTCTCAAAGAAGAAACCGACCTAACTAACGTAGAGGTCAGTCTCGTCGATAGACACTTAAGCTTAAGCGATGTTGGCAATAATTGCGAGAGTCGCATTTGGAGTGAGGTGCTTCCATGACGCGAAAGCGATCACTTTAAATCGATCAAACGTATGGAGAACCCAAACAGATCTGATTTGACGAAGTCTTTTCGAGGCCACAACGAAAAGTTGTTGACATTGTTATTGCAATGCAATGTGGCATTGTCCTCCATGCTATTTCTGAACCATGAATGAAACCATACATGACCCCATACTGTTACGTTAAATGTTTATCCGTCCCCCACTTTCAATTTCTAGCCTCTCTTTCAGGCTATCTTGTGACGTTAAATAATCTCGACAATGAGATACCAACGATGAACATTAGAGAACGACAGTGACCGCGATACGACATTATATTAGCAAACAAAACGATAACAAGACTGTTTAGTGGTTACCGTTAGTTCAAGGAAACATCTACGTTTCGTGTATATCAGTGTTATGTGCAAATCACGTACTATTCATATAATCAGTGACTGCTTTTAAGACTTGCACGGTCCATGTCCATCGTCTCCACTCAAAAGCATATCCATAATAAACATGGACCAAATATTCCCGCTTAATATTATCATTTATCTTAGCCCCGGCCGTGGTCGGTGCCGGATTAACAGGCCACTGAATTGTTGCCTCAATATATTCCATACAAGGCCATATCGGACAGTCAGTCGCAATTTGGTTCATAGCCTTTGTGCTAGGAGGTTAATAGTTCATACTTCCAGGAACCGTGGGTTTTAGGTTCGGATCAAGGTGCGACTTGAACCATGTGAGCAATTACAAATCCGACTACTGCTCCAGTAGTACCAGAGTCGAACATCAAAACTTGAACGACATTTCCGCTGGGAAATTACTTCATACTTCATAATATTGTATCGCATCCGCCAATGCCTGTTTGTCTTGCGCGGACAAGAGAATCCGTGCCTCACTTCCAGCACCTGCAGTAACTTCTACAGCTTAAATCCATCAGTGCTTCGGAGATCTTGTTCTAGCTGTTCCAGTTACTGCTAAAATGAAGAATTCATTCTCGCTGCGCGGTCAGTTCCGTCTCTTGTTGCTGAAGTTTTGCAGTTTCCCAATCTTTAAAGTCTAACGCTATAAACTGTCTGTCGGTGGCTAGCTCGTCGTTTTCGACATGCGCAGTCCAAGTGGGCAGCAAAACCATGGCCTACTAAAAGGAAATGCTGGAGAAATTTGAAAGCGAGCTAGTATCAACTAAAAGGTCAATAAACTTGAAAGCGAGCAAGCAACAATCAACCAACATGGGGAAAATCTGGGATGCATCAAAGTCTCAAATTATTCCTTCAATTTGGAGGTCATCAATTTAACCCCGAAAAAGCAGAGGAAGAAAAACGCCTCGACTGGTACCACCTAGTGAACTTCCTATTAAAACATAGGACTTTAGAAACAAAAGATGCATGCTACCATTCTGTATAATGAATGGTAGCAGTGCGTTCAAGGGTGGAATCAGAATAGGTC
Organism: Drosera capensis; assembly: GCA_001925005.1. Lineage (NCBI taxonomy): Eukaryota > Viridiplantae > Streptophyta > Magnoliopsida > Caryophyllales > Droseraceae > Drosera > Drosera capensis. The sequence goes on from LIEC01000100.1 coordinate 4,311, forward strand.
ATGATCCAAAACAATTATTCAGCCGAGAATCAGGCGATTGGGGGGCGAGATCAAGGTCTGCTTAATCAGGTCAAAAAATCTATAGCCATTAGGCCACATGATTGACGTGAAAATTGGCTAATTAAGCGTAGTGTAAATCATGAACTCTTTTTTTTCCTTCCCTACATTAGGAAAACGAGCCAGCATCTAAAAAACGGAGTGATTTTGTACGCAAAGAGGCCCAAACACAATAATCAATCACTTCCTGTGTTCTGATGTCGAAGTTAATATCGATTTGTATACCACTTACAGTACTATAATACTTCCAGATTAGCTCAAGAACACAGTTCCTTAATCAATTCACGCGTGATAGATTTGAGCACGATTTATTGGCACAACTCCATGGATTTAGGTCACAAATCATGTCCTACATCTAACCATGTTTATGAGATCTCAACAAATGAGTCAGTAAGAAATACATATCAGATAGTATATGGCAAGAAGTCCCCACCGTAATCGTATTTTTTGTGTGGCCTAGAATGTACTCCGGTTGCCATACAACTATTGCACAGGCCTATTACTTAAGATAAATCCGAAGAAGAATGACAACAATGAAAACATGGCAATTTCACAGAAGGAGAGGAAGCTCGACTCTTCCGAAGGTGAAGAAACTCACCCGGTCATGGTCGAACCTTAACGGGATACCATTGGATCGTCTCTCCATGTCTGGGATGGTTGCTATGAATGGTGGATCAGCCCTGAGAAGACAATACCAGGACAATATTAACAAAGACTGAATAAAGATCCGGCATTCATAACATGAGGCTTTTCCTCTCTTTTTTTGGATCTGGGAAAAGCGGAGTATCAGAATCACAATACGGGAGGCACATTGCATAGCAATCTAAAGGCAAAGAATCACCTTCGTGATTTCCAAGGCATCAAAGTGAATGCAAACACATAAGAAAAGGTATCTTTACCCGGTCAAGTAGATATGAGAATCTGGATCTCCAGGAGAAGATTTTCTGAACTTGCTATTGGGAAGGTACACGTCAAAAACTGGTCTCGGGTCATCAATATGTAAATCTTGAATCTGTTCGATAATCAGTTTCTCCTCCTCGCATGTTTCTCCTCCTTTTTCACCATTCTGTTCCATGTGGTCTAGAGAAGCCGAGCAGTCTTTAGTTGCCTTCAGGCTCCATGGAACGCCATGCCTCCCAACAATGAAACCAAGAGACTTTACGTGCCTATAAACCTCCAACGTCTCCCAATTGTATCCCACCTTTCTGTCCGCAACCTTCTTGTACATGTATCTCAAAGGGAGGGATGCACCATTGCCATCTAAAAGAATCAAGGCCCCCAGTTCAGCTAAGAACCCAACAGTGATAATGTAAAAGTAGAGACAACCATCATCGAACTAACAAACATTGCAACTTCATTGTTCCATTACTTTAAAAGTCGGCCAAAGTTTGTCTATTTCAGCTTCAAACATTGCAAACCTGAAAAGTTCTTAATCTATGGAATATTTGCAACCAGACAAGAGATGACTGACAGCATAACCTCAAAATGCAAATAACCAAGGAAACACTGATCTCAGATGCAGCCTATAGTGTGTTTTCGTCGAAAGTTTAATTGAATTGAAGTAACTTATCTAAGTAGGGGAGAGAGAAAATAGATGATATTTATGTGTATACTAGAGATAGGAAAAACAAGTATAAATTTATGAGTTTGAGAAAAGAACAGGCACATACAAGGTTTCCTCGATTGAGCAATAGATCTTTCCACCTCGGGCGATCCCCATACTGACGTGCATTTGACCTTTTTGCTCTATAACCTCAGCCATCCCAATCTCATCATTCCAACCAGCTATGCACTTAACTTTTCTATGAAAGATATCAAAATGAGCATTTACATTTTATGCGGGAATATTAATCAACAGAAACCACTAAGCTTTACCTACCTAGGTAACAGCTTGGTTGATGACCCTGTTGCATAAATCAGCTCTTCATCGATGTCATGTTCAACACATGCTATTTCACTATCATACATTCCTATGCAAGAGCTAGAGAAGTCCTAGTTGTCCCTTGCGCCAATTGGAGAGGCACAATGACAACACCCTAAATGAAAAAACCCCGAGAACATAATTATCATAAACAAGTACTAAAATAGTCTGAAAATGAAAGTTCATATTGTAGAAACGCAACTTTCAATAAAGTATCATGCCTTATACATAGCTAGTTGAATGCTAAAAAGAACAAGTTTGAGAACTATACTTGCATCACTCTGCCCTTGTGCAGCATCAGGTCCTTGTTCAGACGATGAAGGCAGACTTCTAAATCGTGCCAACAATAGCTACAAGAGTATAAACCAAACATGATATTAACAACAAGAAACTTCAAAAGAAAAACGACTCTCCATGGCCAGGAAAGATCCACACAAAAAAAGTTACACTATTTGATTTCTACCGCAACAGAAGAGAATCTATAGAGCACAATGGATGAGGATCAGGCATTCATAATCTAATAGGAGTACGAATCAACTTATATATAAGCTTCGGTCACAATTCAAAGATTAAGCAGCATGCTCAAGTTATTTTTATGTTATGTAAGCTCTATTGTGGACGGCCATGATTTACAAATCGAGAAGTAGAAAAGATACACTCAAAGATCGCACATTTGCACTATATAGCCAAAAATTAAAGATATTCGACTGCAACGTTAGTTACGTTACGATGAAACACTAGCTTGCTTTCTCCAAAACTTAATCTCTTAATAGAGTTGGCTCCTCAGAAAACAAATCAATGCAGCTACAACGTTGGTTGATGAATTCATATGCAATGACACTTTTTATGAGGCGGATCAATGGCTCGTCTACGTTCCAAGCATTAAAAAACAATTCATGCATGTTAAGATACGAATAATATTTCCAACCTTACATCCCAACCTTGAGCTTCCCACAGACCAATGCACGGTATAATATAGAATCAATCTCGCAACCACATCAAAATAACAAGACACCTCGAAACAAAGTTGTTTTGGTCAACAAAACCCTAACAGCAACTTCATCAACCCTAATGCTTCAATTTCAAAACACTGGCTCGAATATAATCCAATAATTCAAACCAAAACAAATTCGAATAAAAATTCCTCGAAGAAGGATACAGAGTTTTGGTGCCTCGAGTAGAGAGAGAATCCGATCAGAGGTGAGAGGATCGTTGTTGATCTGAGCCTCTTTGAAGAGCTCGAATGTGGTGGGCAATTCGGTCAGCCTCGGATCCATCTCAGAGGTGTTGGTGTGACTGTGTCGTCTTGTTTGGATCTTTGCATCAGTGGCTGCTTCCAGTTGAGTGATGTATTTTCGCGGCGTCAATATGATTTATCCAGGGTTAGTATGTTTTCAGGTCTGATTTTTTTCTCTTGTTTTACTTCTTCCATCTCATCATAATTATGATCGATTAAGTTATCATAATATTTTTTTCATTTAAGATAATATATTAATTTGATACGGTTATTGAGAAATTCATTGACTTTAGATGATTTTACTTAAATATCCTTGATTTTGAAATAAAATATAAATGAAATTATGAGTGAGAAAAAAAATGATTTATGAAAACGATATGATATAAAATAAAAATAATATAAACTTTTAAACATACCCAAAACTAGCAAACAGAACGAAGGACTTGAATGATAGCTGCTGGGAGCAACACGATGATAAAAGATCGACATATGTGATCAGACATATTTTCCCGTTTATAGCCATGTTTAGGCAAAGCCCCACGAAAAACCAACACCACAGCAACCTCTTGCCCCTTAGCCTCAAACAAACACGAATTTAGACCTTGAAATTACATTCCTCATGTTAAACATTTAACAAATACGCAAAGCAAGCCGGAAATGGCTGCTACAAAACCGAGCCAAATAGTCCATCCATCATTAACTACTCCGGGAATCATGCACTCCATTAGTGGGCCGAGGGCAGCAGGTGAAGGGAACCAGGAAGCGACGGCTGAGCATCACAGCTGAACTTTAGAGCTTTGTCAACCAACACACAGAACATGCAATGGTGAAGGGAAGGATACTCGCCCAGGACGAGATGATCACCTGGGGATGAGTCGGATGACAAACTAGCCACTACTTCCCACTTCCTCCATCATATCACACCCTCATGATATCTAGCACGTAGCATGTCAAGCTCTCCTTGAAAGGGTCCTCCTTAAAGAGTTCTCGCAACCTTCTCGTACAAGTCCCGTGGCCAATTCCTGTGCATATTGTTTGCAAGGAAGTTTGCAATCTGCAGAAAAAACAAACAGAACTTCAGAACTCAGGGTAGCAGACACTGATGAACCAATTTATTTCATACACATCAACACAAGTTCTATTTCATAACATGTAAGGGAGCTACTTCCCGAGATGTTCGCCATTGAAAGTCAAATCAGACATTTGTAAGTCTGTTGACTTGGTACCATGTCACCAACTCCGAGAAGAGCAGTCAGCAACTTGGTATCGAGTCTAATGACTCGCTAAGTGAAGCAAAGAGCTCTGCAAGGCCACGTTGTTTTCGGGCTTATGTGAAGTAGCAACTAGCTGTTCTACATTACAAGCTCACAACGAAGCTAGCTAGAGCATACCCACAAGGATTATTCATTTTACCTTAGTTCTTAAAGCACGAAGCGACCCATCAGTGTCTGTCACAATGTCCAGGCAGGTTAAAGCTACTCTCAAGAGATCAGGGACACAAGCCTGAACATAGGGAGACAAATTCTGGAATATCTCAATGGAAATATCAGGTGTCCGTGGATCCAATGGAAGGAATGGAAGTTTAGCAATCTCTCTCAGTGCGTCTAAATGTTGGTCAGCTCTTGCGCGCTCATGAATGGACAAAACTGCCTCAAGTTGCCGTAGAATGGTTTGTTGCTCCAGAACATGTTCCCTCGCCTGAAGACTGCAAATTATAAAAGGTGAGTGAAATCCTTTGGAAAACAGAAGGGAATATAGAAAATTCATACTCTCTTCAAAAGATAAAGGCCAGAAAATTGAAACCATTATCTAAAAGCAGTGTAGTAATAATCTAAATACGGGGCAAATACTTGAAGATGTAGGACGTGACACATCTTTTCAGGGGAAGGCTTTATGGTGGAATTTATTATTTTTGCTAGAATATATATCCTACCGATATCACGATTAGCTCATTTATTAATTGGACAAATACCTAAGATTTATAAGAATGCTAAGATTGTATATATACGCAACATTCTGCCATGAGACATGAATAACTTTGGCTGACACAACACTATCATACAACGTTAGTATTTTGCAAGAAGCTTGTTCTTATGGTGGCCACTAGATTCTTAGTTGCTATGAGATAGACTGTCTGGTCTAGGACTCAGAGTGCAAAAGAACTCTACTATGGCAATAAATTACTATTTGGTCATCATGCAGTATGATTAAGTATATAATAGTCACATGAGAACATACCTGGTCTCCGGGAAGTAATTGTACATTTCTACTATCTCATTGCCCGAGTGTATAAGGCCCGCCGTTCGGCTCTGACCATCCGATCTACCACGCAATAGTGTAGAGATCGCCTCAGAAAGTAACTTGTTGACTGTATCTAAAGCCATGGCAAATGCACCCACTCTCCTGTGGATTTCTATGGCCTGGATAAAGAGCCAAAGAAAAAAAAAACTTAGCGAATGAAACTTGTCATGGTAGTCAATGTAAGATAAGAACGCAACAAAGATAAAAAATAATCTAAATCAAGAGAGAAGAAAGGGAAATTCGTGATTACCTTGTCATACAATCCAGCTTCTTGGCACTGGCGAGCAGCTTCAAGAAGGAACTGCCTCTTCGAGGTAGCATCAGGGAAAAATCGTCTTAATTCACCTTCCTCTCCACAACCTTTAGGTCCAAGCAAAAGATAAATCCCACCCTCACGTAACAACAATTCTGTAAGCAATTGATTCAGCATCAAGCTACGCTGCCTTTGTTGATCTAAACTTCCTCCCCCAGTCCACGAGATCTGTCCACCACCAACACCAGCGGCAGCTTGGACATAATATTCCAATGCCATCGAAAGATTCCCAGCTCTAAGATAAGCTGAACCATACTGCCTAATTACGCTGGAAGCTTCTGCCAGGGCATCCATCGCTCCTAGTTTCTGTCCTGCACCACCACTTTCCGAGAGGATCCCACGATCTGCAAGTGTAATTGCAATGTGGACAGCATCAATATTAAACCCTTCTTCCCCAGTCTCTTTTGACAAATACAGGACCGCCGGTAACAACTGAACACTCAATAGCAACACGTATGGATACACCAGGGGATCCTTCCCATTTTTCGTGTAGTATGAAGACTCGAACTTATTGAGATACATCTGTAGATCATCCAGAGTATAAGGTGCTGGGCTATCATTAAGGATAGATGCGGAAGATCCGCTGGGACCATTACGTACAGCACACAATTGGAACCATAAAAAGTCCTCGATGGTATTGAAAAGATTAGGCAAGTCCCTAATCAATCGATCAATCTGCCTGCGAGAACCAGAAACTATAGCATACAGGAGGAGTTTCTTTTTGTCATAAGCAGCTCGACCCCCACGATCGCCCATTCTTAATATTTTCTCACATTCTTCTGAAGCAGCAGCAGCAGTCTTTGCTGAGACAAGCCCTCCAGTATTAATCCATTCTAAGAGCTGCCAAAGTTGCCACACAAGTATTAACGATACCAGCATAAAGGGAAGCACTCAGTGAGCAAAAGTCGCCAGCCACCGCACGGCAGACAAAGAGTGGAAAGGAGCCAACAACATAGGCTTTACTACCATGCACTAAGCTGACAGACGCAGACATCATACGCTAACTAATGAATCACATTCCATATCCCTTCTAGAAGTTCCACGAAAAGTACCTGAGGAGCAAAATGATAGGAAGCACGGGATGATTGAGCAACATTCCTCGCATCATCATAGTACCCCGTTCTCAAGCAGAAGTAAATCTGGAATCAACAAGGAAGACTATTTCTCATTATCTCATAACCATTATTCCTGGTTCCTAAACCAGAACACTGTTTATGACAAAAGCAGCTTCGCAAAAACAAGAACGTTAGCTGCTTTTAATAACACAAACATGTTTATTACTACAAAAAAATGGATGTAAATTACGCATCATCATAGTAACTTTTATGAGTATGCAAGGCATGAAGAAAGGACAAAAAAAGATGAACAAACTCAAACCTGTTGCCAAGTTGTATCGATAGGAGGCTGCCTTCGAGCATCAGCAGAATCAAAATCAAGGACCCCATAATCTCGCAAGCGAACCTGAAACAAGAGAGAGCATCCTCTGACCTTTAGATTGAAATACTCAAGGGAATAGTGCAGTCAAGGGTAGAACTACAGTAGCAACTAACCCGAAGAAAGGCTCGAATCTTCTGCAAATTGCCAACAGCCCCACCAAGAGCTGCCTACAAAAAGAGCATAACATCATATGAGTAAACAATGCCAGTGGACTCCTCGAATACTTTAATAAACTATAGAAGTTCCAAACTTCCAAGGGTGGCAGAGGGAAGCACATAAGGCTCCTTCATAAAAAAAAAAGTAAACCACCTATCCATGCACAGCACAAATATCAAGGACTTCAATTATCCTACTCACGTGCACATGCAAATACAACGGGATAAAAGCTGTCTTTTACCTGTGCAGGATGATTTTGTATCGTTTCCATCACAAATTTTTCATGTCCAAACTCCAAATGACACCTTGCACCTATTACTAGTGACATTCTAGCTGAAACATTACGTGGAAGAACTGCATCCTCGCCCATCATTGTCTAAAGCAGTTACAAAGGAAAAAAAATAAACACAACAAAAACTGTTACATACACGCTACCACAAAGAAATATGAAGCAAGTTTTCAGACTTTCCAACATAGACCAACCTGGAGAAGGTGCCATATCTTCTGCATGCTCACTGATTTTGACCCAGAGGACGGAAAACTCAAGCTTTCATAAGCACCTTTAAAAGCTGTTGCAGGCTTCAAGTATCCAAACACATGTCCACAGGAAGAAGGTAATTAACAACCAACAGTGTATTTTCAGCAAACCTAAAATACTTCAACTCGAAAGATAAAAAGCATGACATAAAAAAGGAAAGAAAAAACACACTTTGAATGGTGAAGCATGCTCTCGTGCACTGTTAAGATTTTTCACAACCTCGGCATACACGGCCACTTTTTTCTCTTGAAGATGTTTACTACCATAAGGCATAATCTCCATGCTTGACTGACCAGCAGAAACCTGAGTGCTAGAAGCTGCAGGAACGATTTGGCCACTATGAGAAGCTCTTGCACTTGAATCACTGGCATTAACCCGGGGCAATGTTGAAATTCGGCTCAAGCTCTGGAGGAAGTCTCTTTTCTCTTTCTGCCAATCATCCTGCAAGCAACCAAATTCCATAGGAACAACTACGTGAGTGAGAAAACAATTGTGGATCTTCATTGATTCCACATATAAAATTATACATTTGATGAAACAACCAATTTACAATAAAATTTTAGAAAATAGAGATGCCATTCACCATACTCTACAAAGACCATGATCATGGTGCGCAACGAACAGTATATTCAATTATACATATTAGCCCAAGGCTTATTTAGCATGCAATGTTGAAAACACAGATAAAAAAATTGTGCCATCATTTAACAGAGAATAGATGGAATGAAAACCATAAAAAAAAAGTGCAATTCCACCGAATCGAGCACTTCATCATACTCGGAACTTATTTTAGAACATAAAAGATGTCAAAGGTACAAAAGATGCCAAAGGTATCTTTGCATCAAGATATCAGCAATTTTTTTTTTCAAGTTAAACTACCAGAAGGAGGGGAGCAGAAAGGAAACCTTCAAAATATGATATGAGTCAGGGTTACTAAGAAGTCGTGGAGGACATAGATGAGAATGACACAGAGACATTCACGTACTCTCTAAAGACTTGGTTAATTATTGAGAATTTACACAAGAGAATAAAAAAAAACATTGCATTGATGATCTAACAATTTGATTCGGTTGTCAAAAGCATCGCCATGGCATCATGGTGCTCGGCAATGAACGTCATGCTCACCCGCTTCATAGACTACAATAAAACGGGCGCCATGACCTCGCCACGACCTCATCATGCACGCCATGGGTCATGATGAGCGCTTTGGACGCCTTGCTCACCATATTGGTCTTTTTTCTTTTGTTATTTTATCATCACATGTTTTTTTCCTTTTTTTGGGAATTTCTTTCAAGTAAATGTTGGATTTATAACCCATTACTTATCATTTTAAAACAAAAAGGAAAAAGAAAAATGATAACTCACGTATAAAATGACTATAAACGAGATGTACTGAGTGCTAATTGTTTTTATAGTGCGATCAAGAATGACTTCTAAGAGGCAACTATTATCTTTGACATTGTATTTATACATAATCATATATTTTATGGTCTAGAGAGACTCGTCCTAAATTAATTCATACAACTCTTTAGGTATTTATTTGTATTTATATATTTTACAAATTTATGTTTACTCTTGAAGGCTCCAATTAACTTATGAAATATGAACTTTGTAATCCAATTACATAGTTTGTTATATTTTCTTCACGTTGCTTGCAAAAATATATATAAATCAATCATGTATATTCACAAATATATAGTTTGTACTGTTATTTTGGTATAAGTTTACATGAATATATGAATTAGCCTTATGGCGCTATGGTGATGCCATGACAACGCCATGTTCGCCATGGCGTCAAGGCGCTATTGCCTCACCACGACTTACAATAGCGCCTTGACAACTATGATTTGATTCCACAAGAACACCCATACCTGGAAAAACAAATTAACTGAAGTAATAAGTCACTCCAAGGTCTAATAGTACACACGAAAAATAAGCTTGCAGCAAGATAAATGATTTTGCACAAAATGGCCAAACAGTTTGAAGATGTGCTCATATGTTGATTCTACTTACCTGTAAAACTTTCAGCATATAATCATCAAAACTTTTAACATTATCTTTCTGTGCTTCTTGGATGGCAGATATCATCCACATCTCATGAACCTATAGACACCAGCCAATTAGAGCAATGTCAATCTAAATAACTAAAAACCAACGGATATTGTATCAACAGCAACGTTGAAGCTGAACAAAACATTATGAAGGGCAACAATGAGAAAATCTTGCTATTACAAGCTACACGAAAGTCAAACAAGAGCATGAGCAGACAGTTTCTGTCACTTCAGATATGGAGAGATGGATGCTCTGATGAGAAAACATATTCTGAAAACAATTAATTTTGGATATGACAAAGAATGGAAGCAGAAGTTAAATTTACGAGAAATGACCTCAAAACTGAAATACTGGTAGGCTAAATTTGTTGGTGTAGAAACTCTACTAGGTTTAAGGACATTTTTAAATTCCAAGACATGGTGATGATAAATCATGACTTAAAAAAACTACAAGGAAGCCACACTACCATACTTGTTTAGAAGCTAGCACTATTTGCTGAAGAAAGACTTGAACGTATGCAGGTCCATCAAAGAACACTGCCCATAAGATTATACTCATGGAGAAGGTCAACAAAAGCCATTTTGTAAGATTGATTTAGGGGAGAAAAAAAATGAACTGATTGTCCTGAAAAAAATTTGCGCAAGAGGTGCCAAAAAGCGTACATCTATGAGGTAGAAAAAAACTCAAATGATATGAAGGATAAGGAAAATCCTGAGTTGTCTTTGGAATATGGTGATATTGAATAAACGACCTTTTGGGCAAAAATCGTTGGTTAGGATAATTTTGACAGAAACCAGATATACACGTAGGACTTCCTAACTTATCAATCATGAGATTCTAATGCCAGGCTTCTTGAAGATAGATAAAAAAGTTAATAACTTACAACAACGTAGGACCCTCCTGGCAAAGCTAAAAATTGCAGTCTTTTAGTAGGTATTACAGTGACTACCTTGCAAAACCAGGCCCAATTCAGCATCCCATTTTTAAGTAGTAAGTCTTGCCAATTACAAGATGTAAAGAACGTACATCTGACCCAGAATACACATCAAGTTCTATCATATAGTTCTACAATAAATGTGAGCAAAGTACCTGTTGCAGATACTCTTCCACAGTAGCAGCCTCAGCAGGAAAGACATCTTCATATGTAGTCTGCACTAAGAAAACGAATGTCAGCATTACCAGCAATATTGTTCAGCTAGATTAAGACCAATCATAGTATCTAGTACCAAATAACTTTTATCCTCAGGGATAGTTTGCCAAATGGAAAGCAATCATGAAGAAATAAATCCTGACATGGAACACCGTTCATTTCAATGCGTCCATGCCGCTATCATTTATATGCACGGTGGACACCCCAAGAAAAATATCTAACTAGGAAAGCGCCTTAAGGACAGGGCAAGCCAAAAGACCATAGGATCTGTTGATGCCCCGCTAGAATTCAAACCTTCAACACTCAAATAGTTGCTGAACGCAAAAAAAAGAACAAACTAAAACAGGAAATGATGCTTCTAACAATCACCTTTAATTCAAAAGACTTCAAATCCCTCGCTAGCTGCTCGGCATTGATCCCCTCCCGAGCCAATAACCTGCAATCACAGCACACACAAAACAATACACATAATCAACAGCAACACCACCACACAATTATCCGCACATCATCGTCCCAATCAAAACCCTAAAATTCAAAAATCAACACAACTCATTAAATCCAAACCCCAACCTCGTGGCAGCAATCGATTGCGACGGATCCTCGCTTCTCAGGCTCTTCGCCTTGAGCTTCTTCGACAACGTCTCCAACTGATCCAAATTCCTCTGCCACAATCCCCAATCACCAAACCAAATCAAAACCCACCCAAATTCACATCAAAACCCTAACCAACATCATCACTCATTCCAATTGAAACCCTAGAATCGTGGTTCGAACCTGGAGAGGAGGGAATTGCGCCGAGGGGGCGGCTTGTTCTAGAAGCTTTGTTGATGAGTGTAGAAGATCAGTCCAGCTACTCATGTCTGCTTCGTTCGCCATTGTCGCAGGGAGAGTGGAGTGGGGTGATGGTTCGGTCCGTGGAGGAGAGAGAGGAAAGAGGCGAAAGGGTTTTGAGGCCAAAACCCTAACGTTTTCTTTATTTTCTTTACTCTGTTCCAGCAAACGGACCCTTCCTTTCATTATCATTGTATTCTTTAGGTCTTATTTAAATTGCCATATTCTTTTTTATATTTTTATTTTAATTATAATATTTTTATATTTAATAATTTTTTTATATAAAAATATCAAAATATCCCTATTTTATATCATATCAACTCATCCACCGTCATTTTTTTTTCCTCATTTTTTATCTCACACACTCATAAGTATAAAGTTATCGTTTCTTATTAATTCAACACGTATAAATTATTGTATCAGATCAAACTGTTCCAATTTGAATAGAATGAAATGAATACAATTTATCAAGATAAAACTTTGATCCGCATTAAACATGATTTTTATGTGAATTTATAATAAAGCATCAAATATTAACCAAGTTTTGTAATTTAATTATATGCATGTCGTGGAACATATGAGATGAGTAGATTTGAATAGAGTACCTTTGTTTGGTGACATGAGATATACTATCTTGATACAATATAGGTGTAGTAATAATACTATCTTGATATAAAAAGACATTAACAAAAACAAAATTATAATTTTATATTAATTCAACATACATGTATAAATTATTGTGAATGGAATATCTTTGCTTGGTGACATGAGATATACTATCTCGATACAATATAGATGTAGTAATAATACTATCTTGATATAAAATGAAATTTACAAGAACAAAACTATAATTTTATATTAATTCAACACACATGTATAAACTATCGTGAATGGAATACCTTTGCTTGGTGACATGAGATATACTATCTTGATACAATATAGGTGTAGTAATAATATTATCTTGATATAAAAAGAAATTTACAAGAACAAAATTATAATTTTATATTAATTCAATACACATGTATATATAAATTATCGTGAATGGAATACCTTTTCTTGGTGACAGGAGATATACTATCTCGATACAATATAGGTGTATTTTATCTCAATATAACAAGACACTCAAACAGTATCTATCTCACGTAAGTCAATCATGAAACTCTGGTGGAAATAACAACAAGAGCAGCAAAGATGTGATTCGAACTCAAGACATACTTAACCATACTGGTTTTTGTGTTATAAACAACCTAACTTTATTATTAACTTTTATATTGAATGTGAAAACAAAAATTTTCAAAATACACGAGACATAGGAAAAAACGAATATATATTATGACACACCTAAATTTAGATATGTCTAATATAAACCAACGAATGAGATTAAAATGGGATAAATATGTATGTGGATATAAACCTCACTTTACGATAGTGGGTCTATTAATTATTGGGTTTTCATCTCAAGATGTATATCCCTTTCATGTTTTAATCTCAATCGTTTGATTTATATAAACATACAAAATTTAGATATGTCATGTCATATATTCATCAAACAAAATATCAAAATCATAATAATATTTATGAGACAGAAGAATATATACTTGGGATAGTTTTGTTTAATCTTGAATATGTTCTTATTCTTGATGGAATTATACTGAGTCAAAATCATAATATGTTTATAACTTAAAAGGAAAATGGATTTGTGGTTAGGTAATTGATTTTTTATATCAATGATTAAGATTAAAGTTGATTTCTTTCTTTACATTCTCAAAAAAAATAAAAATTCTCTCATTTCAATTAATACAAAAAACATATGTTTTTAAATCTTAACCCAAATCCAAGGACCAGACCACATAAATTTCTTTGTGGCAAGTCACAAATCCATTAAATTACATAAAATAATATTTTAAAGGAAACATGTATGCTCCAACCAAGCTATATTCTTACTCACAAGGTTAAAAAAATAGTCAAAAACACATCGTTTTTTTTTTTTTTTTAAGTTCAAAAACATTCATTTGTGAGTGAAGGTAGAGTTTGATAGATTGCATCAATATAGTCCAAACAATTTGCTATTTAAAATATCTAGAAATACGTTGTAAATATCATGTTTATATTTTCTGTTAGATCAGATAGTTTGACTTTATTTCACTAATCAGTTCATAAATCTCTGCATATAACTTCAAATCTAGATTTTTAAACTGTTCCGGAAAGTAAACTTCGAGGGCTTTCAATTGATCAAGGATCGTTTTGTAACTCTTTCTGTGCAATTTCAGATCAAGTTATAAAATGATCCTTATAACCAGTTTTAATAAATTAACATATCCGCACGTTTTGATTTATAACTTGAGATTCACAACTCCAAATTATGATCTATCAAGTTTATCGAAAATAGACATGTGAAGATGCAACATATATTAAAATAAAAATTTATCACAAAGTCTATCAGTTTTTATAAAAATTATGAACAAAATGAATACTTCTTTATCAATGATGAATGATCCTCGGCTTCTTCTCTTCTCCTCTTCTCCTCAGAAGCTCAATCTTCTCTTTTCTCATCTCTTGCTGACAAGGACTCCTCTCTTGTTGACAAGAACTGTTTTTATGTTTGTAACAAATTTTTATAGAAGAAAAGAGATTGTATTTATAAAAAAAATAAATCAATTAAAGCAGTTTAGTCTATAATTAGTGGGTATTTAACTGATAATTAGTGAGTAATTAATTTAATTTAAGTGAATTAGATATTGACATAAAGAAAAATAAGTATCAAAATTAGGTTTAGATAATTTTCGTATTAAAATCGTATTTTTGCGTATTAGGGTTGCATATTTTGTATTTTTTCATTATAATATCCTCAAACAAACCTTTTAATCTCGTAAAATAAATTATAATATATGATTATTTACTATTCATGTTAATTATCGCGAAACTAAATTTTATGAAATTTTTTGGGTCCTTACTATATTTTTGTCATGATTTTTTACAAACGAATTTTATAATCTAATTGTATAAATTACAACATTCGATAATATACTATTTCGTTATTATTTGAGAAAACAAATAATCCCAAATTTTTCGGATATTTACATTTTATACTCAATAAATGAGATATTATCTCGTGGTTTGATAATTCATCGATTAATGATGTTCTATATTCTGATTTTCATTGATTCGATTTCGTTAGGTATGATTTGGGCGGAATGCACCGTCAACGGAAAGAGGACGCATTGTCCATAGAAGTGGACGTATTATCGGGACACGTTGTCAATGAAAAGGGGCATACCATCCGCTCCGGCTACCTAATATACACCTCGATGACGTACTGTCAACTTGGACGACAAACGTATTGTTCACTTCGAAGATGTATTATTGGCTTCGATCATTGTAATTATTTTAACATAATTGACTGATATAATATTTTGTTTTTAAATCAAAAGATGCCAAATTACAAAATTACGATGGTGTCTGATTTGTAAAAAAATATGATTTATTGGTACATAAGTTCAAAAAAAAAAAAATGACATATTGCTAATTCTCTCATTAAAAATGTTATATTATAAATTGATGACGCCATAATCAAATTTTATATATTTTGTAATAATATAAATATGGAAAAACAGATATATGTCATGACACATTTAAGTTTAGGTGTGTCTAATATAAATCAACGGTTGAGATTAAAATATGATGTTAGATGTGTATAGGGATATGAGCCTCATTTTATACTAATAGATTAATAGTTGCGCTTTCATCTCAAGATGTATCTTATTTTTATGTTTTAATCTCAACCGTTAGATTTATATTATGACATATATTCGTCAAATCCATATAAATATCTTACTTTCTCCGTTCCAAATTAATTGAAACGTTTTTTTTGTTAGTTCCAAAACAAATGAAATATTTTTCATATTTTTTATAATTTTTTAATATAAAAAAATATCAAATTAATATAATCTGTTACAGTACACCCGCTAACTCATCTCACAACTGTTACCGTAAATCCCACTATAATAAAAAAAAATATTCATTTTTTATCAAAAATATATATAAATTCAACGCATTTCGTGACGAGTCAAAATATTTCGATTAAATTATTAAAAAATATATGAAAATATAAAATTTTCAACATTAAAATAATATATTAATCATTATATTTGTTTGTACGGCACAACACCCCCGCTTTAAAACATTGAACAATATAACATTAAAAAACAATTATTGCCAAGTCAATATATTACTCCACGCTACTCCAACGGATCAATGCCCAACAAACACTCTCCGAACTCAAAGTGGAAAATAATATTCTCCATTTTACAACCGCAGTTTCCGGCGACGAACAGGACATCAGCGAAAGCCTCTCTCGCACTCCAATCGTGTGCACTTCTCTCACTTCTCTCTCGATCGAGTCCATCAGTGCTCTCTCATTCTCATCATCTCTTCGATTCATCGATCTGAGTCAATAATGGAGGGGTTGTTGAAGGAATTCGAGGTTCCGGCGAAGAACTCCTCCGAGGAGGCGCTCCGGCGATGGCGAAAGGCAGTAACGATTGTTAAGAATAAGAGGCGGAGGTTTCGTATGGTCGCTGATCTTGATAAACGATCCGAGAAACGATCCACTCAGGTTTTTTGTCATTGATCTCTCATTCGATATACTTCTATCTCAGCAACGGTTTTTTGTTTTGTTTTTTTATTTAATTTCTTTTGTGTTTTTTGCTTTTAGATTTGTTTTCGTTTCGCTTGTTTTTTTTTTTTATGTTTTTGCTTTGTTTGGGATGATAATGGAATTGTTGACATTTTTGGATTTGAGGAATTGAGATTCGTATACCAGGAGTGGAAACGGATTCTTGGGGTTTGAGCGATTAGATTATTTGAGATTGATTAGGTTTTACTCCTATTTTTATTGGGGATGAGAATCGCCGTGGATTTTTTCCAACGGATTTTTGGATTTTGTGGAAGAGGAGTTTGAGCTGCAATTAGTGGATTTGATAAGTAGAAAATACTGGAGTGACCGGAGTTTGTTTGGTGTTACTCTCGAGGATTGTGAGTATATTTTATGACAAATCTAAGTCTAGAAAATAATACTCCATCGATCTTGGTTGAGTTTAATTAACTTTGAGTGACATTATGTAAGTAGTTTTGTTAATATATGCATTAATAATTTTTTTATCATCGATTTGGATTTTTGATAGAATCAATGTTTCGCAACTGTATCATAACATACTGTAGCATAAGGTCCCTGAGTGCAATTCCACGATACATCAGTAGATCTTTTATATAATTAGTTAAGAATCTTGTAGAATCGGCTCCTGTGGTATCTATAACATACTCTATTTTAGGAATTAACATATGGGATATGGATTGGGATCCATGCAGTTGGTTTTCCAACAGGACCGGATCCTGATTTAGATTTTCGATCCGTTCAGATTTATTTAATGAACCGATTGATTTATTTTTTATTTTTTGATTGGGTTTTCTATGAATATAATTTTTTATAAGATTATTTTTAATAATTTTTTAGATTTTATTTTTAATAATTTTTTAGATTTTATTTTTTTAGGATTTGATATTTTCTTAATTTTTTAATTTTTTTTCAAATTTTTTAGATTAAAAAACGAGAAAACAAAAACCAAACAGTATTGTGCTGTTGGGCCGAGGATAAAGCTTAAGGTACTTGTTGCTTCTATGTGGTTTCCTTAATGAATGGTTTATGACTCACCTAGCAAAGTTAAAGTGCTCATCTTGAAGATTTACTTTACTGAATACTGAAGCTAATATTACGTTCGTAATATTGTAGATTTTATTTTGTACCCCATTATAAAGTGTCAAACTCCCAAGAGTCAATTCCACCATATAAATACATGGTATAGCACTATTATAATTTTTTTCTCTAAACAACTAATTTGTTTATATGATTTGTAGATAAATTTCCAAAGACTTTGTCGAGAAGGATTAACTTAATTGTAAACAACAATTTCCTCAATCATATGCCTGTATATACTATATTTGATGTTCTTACCCATATTAGGAAACAGTTTGTATATAAAATAACAAATGGACTAACTTGTTGACTTGGCCTTTAAATCAACGAAGACTATAAAAAAAGCAGGTATTCTTTTGAAGTATTATGAGGTGGGCTTAAAGGCATTGCAAAACGTATGCATTGCAGCAGAGTCATATCCAGCAAAACTATGCATTGTGTCGGAGTAGTCTAAATGCGAATTCGATGTCGCAGCCAAAGAGAATAGAATAATCAGTTTTTTGGACCAGCCAAAAGAATGATCAGATTTTAATCTCAGTGGGAGGGCTTATTGTCTAGTGCACCATGATGCCGTATATATTTAATTAAAATATAAAATTTATATTATTATTAATATTTTATGATAAATTTATAAAAAATTATGTTTGATGTTATGTATCAAATTTTACTTCAACATATGTATAAAAGATCATGTTAAAAGAACAAATTGAACTTACTAGTTTACTAATAGTTCAAACGATGACATGTGACGATAACGAGGATAACGTTCACAATGGTCATTTGAGTAACTATCGTTAATATTTCTGTTATTCCCCTTTCATTATCTACCACTATTAAGTTCTCTATCATTTCTATTATTATCAAAGAAAAGAGAAAAAGAAAGAAAAGTTGTCTATCATTCCTGCCGTCAAAGCTCTCTCCCCTGTCTTGCTGTTATTGGCCAGCCAACTACCTAGTGGAGTATTATTGATGTCTTTATTGGACATTGTCCCAAGGAAGTTTCCTGGAAGGTTCATTGATGATGTGAAGGCAAGTACTATTCCTCTCAAGTGTGGGTGGGTTGAATCAAAAAGAAATGATAAAGATGTGTTTGTGGATGATTGCTCTTCGTTGATAGGTGTTGGTGCATTTTCTATACTCTGATTTTTGGACTAGGGGGATATTTGACTAGGGATTGTGGACCATGGCTGCTTGGCTTAGGGGATTGCATTTTTGTTCTTGGAATAAACATTTTCGCATCATTTCAGCATTCAAATCTCTGGAGAAAACTTAGGTCGGATTTGAATCGCTTGATATATAAATGAAATAAACAGTCTTTCTACAACAGTTGGTTATTTATTTTTCTCCTCCTCCGAATCAATTACGAAAAATTGATTTAACATGATTATTAATATTCATATAGATTATTAAGATGTAAGATGTGAGTGGATGATGAGAAAGTATAAAGATGATGATTGATATAAAATTTGAATATTTTAAACTTTGATTTTAAATAGTTTTTATTTATATCTATTTTTAATTACTATGTCTTCGTCTATTTGGGACCTTAGGAATAGTCAACATTAAGGATCTACCGCTTTCAGTATGACACTTTACGAGTCATGATATTGAGATAGGAAGCATTACGAAATCCCGTCATGCGAAGCTCCTAATTGATGGGATTCTTAGTTCGATCTGCCTCTCATCCTCATCCTACGCATCAAACTTGGTCGCTAGAGACATGTACCATAATTGGTGTACTGTAACTCGAACCTGGGGATCGTGGTGCAGCAGAATCACTCTTGGAACTGTAATTTACTTGTGCTGTTGATTAGTCTGTTTTTGGTAGAAGCTGACAAATGTGGTTCGCTTAAGCTGATAATAAATTCTTTCTAAGCTTGGATTCTTGTGCTAGTATGTAACTGTTATATTCGGAATCTGAAATCGTTGGTGGGGGAGCAGCTCTTGGCATTCATGTATATTACCAACGTCAGCATGAGCTTTTCGCTTTGCAAATCCTTGAACTTCGGCCTTTTTCTTATTTGTTACAGGAAAAGATACGAGTGGCTCTTACCGTTCACAAAGCAGCTCTCAGGTTCAGTGATGGTAGGATCTTCTTGATATACTTGTAGAAGTTAGATTCATGCATTGTATTCCTGCATGCTAACTTCACATTGCATTATTTCCTTTTCCCCAGCTGGCAGATCAGCTAAGCATTCCGCAGATGGTAAGACCTTGCAACACTTAGATTCATGCATTGTAATATTTTATACCTGCTAGCTAATTTCACATCGCATTATTTCTATTCACCAGTTGGCAAATCAGATAAAGTTTCACCGGAAACCCAAGCTGCAGGATTCGGTATCGAACCTGATGAACTGGCATCAATTGTTCGTACCCATGATAAAAGCACCTTGGATTTCTACGGAGGAGCTGAAGGAATTGCAAGAAAAGTTGCCGTCTCTCTTAGTCAGGGTGTCCAATCTTGTGATATACCTTCGAGACAAAAGATTTATGGGATCAACAAGTATACTGAGAAACCTCCCAGGAGTTTTTTGACGTTTGTATGGGAGGCCTTGCATGACTTGACGTTGATAATGCTAATGGTCTGTGCCGTGGTCTCAATAGGTGTAGGCATTCCTACTGAAGGTTGGCCAAAGGGTGTGTACGACGGTGCAGGAATTCTGCTTAGTATATTCTTGGTGGTCATTGTCACTGCTATAAGCGACTATAACCAGTCACTGCAGTTCATTGATCTTGATAAGGAGAAGAAAAAGATTTTTATGAAAGTCACTCGAGATGGAACCACGCAGAAGATACTCATCTATGATTTGGTTGTTGGAGATATTGTGCATTTGGCTATTGGAGATATCATTCCAGCTGACGGGATCTTCATATCAGGTTATGGCTTGGTTATCGATGAGTCGAGCTTGACTGGTGAAAGTGAGCCGGTTAATGTGTACAAGGAGAAGCCTTTTTTCATTTCCGGAACCAATGTGCAAGATGGGTCAGGTAAGATGCTGGTGACAACGGTTGGTATGAGGACCGAGTGGGGGCAATTGATGGCGACATTGGACGAGGGGAGTGATGATGAAACACCACTGCAGGTGAAGTTGAATGGGGTTGCTACTATCATTGGGAAAATTGGCTTGGCATTCGCTGTGGTAACATTTCTGGTGTTGGTAGTGAGATTTTTGGTGGAAAAAGCGCTAGCGCACACATTCACTAGTTGGTCTTCAAACGATGCCCTGAAGCTTTTGAACTACTTTGCAACTGCAGTGACCATAATTGTTGTTGCTGTCCCGGAGGGGTTGCCTCTTGCAGTTACCCTTAGCCTTGCCTTTGCCATGAAAAAGCTGATGAGTGAGCGTGCACTCGTTAGACATCTCTCTGCGTGTGAAACAATGGGATCTGCGAACTGCATATGCTCAGATAAGACTGGGACATTGACGACTAATCACATGATAGTCGATAAGATTTGGATATCCGGTAACAGAGAGATCAAGGTCAGTGAGGAAGGCGAGGGAGTGAGAGGGCAAACATGTGAAGCTTCTTTAGACATACTTCTACAGACCATTTTTCTGAATACTAAGGCTGAGGTGGTGAAGGACAGAGATGGAAAGACTTCCATACTTGGGCAGCCAACAGAGTCGGCATTGCTAGAACTTGGCCTACTCTTGAAAGGTGATTTGGACGCCATACAGCAACAGTACAAGATCCTAAGGGAAGAGCCTTTCAACTCAGTTCGAAAGAAGATGTGTGTGCTTGCTGCTCTTCCACGAGGTGCGTTACGAGCATATTGTAAAGGCGCATCAGAAATAGTCCTGAAGATGTGTAATAGAACCATTGATGCCAGTGGAAAACCTGTTGATTTATCATCAGAACAAGTGAACCATGTGACAACTATCATCAATGGTTTTGCTTCCGAAGCCCTGAGGACTCTCTGCTTGGCTTATAGGGACTTGGATAAAGGGTTCAACGAAAAAAGCCTTCCTGAAGAAGGCTATACATTGATAGCAGTTGTTGGGATCAAGGATCCGGTTCGGCCAGGTGTAAAGGAAGCTGTGGATAGTTGTTTGGCAGCTGGAATCACCGTGCGTATGGTCACCGGTGATAATATCAACACCGCCAAGGCCATAGCTAGAGAATGCCATATATTGACAGAAAGTGGTATAGCCACAGAAGGACCACAGTTTCGCGAATGGAGTCCACAGGAGATGAAAGAAAAAATACCTGATATCCAGGTTAGCGATTTGCTCTAGCAAGTGCCATTTTGTATCAGTACATGCATATGAGCATTGAAAGTTTTGTGCTTCTTCTAAGTTTTGATTGTCATCAGGTCATGGCTCGATCTATGCCTATGGACAAGTACACACTTGTAAATAACTCAAGAAAAATGCTGGAGCAAGTTGTCGCTGTGACCGGTGATGGAACCAATGATGCTCCTGCCTTGCGTGAGGCGGATATTGGTCTTGCAATGGGCATTGCAGGAACTGAGGTTAACTGCTGAATCATACTCTTTATCCTACATTCTCATTTATAAGAGGGTTTCATGTGCTTCTCTATCCTTAGAGATGAAAAACAATCCATATTTCGGAATCATAATTGGATCATGTGAGCACCTGGGCGCTAGTTAGTTCTAGAGCATTCAAGCACCATCTTGGTGACTTTCCCAGTTTGAGTCCTTATTTGAAGTGTATATCGAGTAGTCAGTCACTAAAAGAGTTTCCATATTTTGTAAGTGATTCTACCTTTCACTGATTGTTGCTAATGCAGGTTGCAAAATCGAATGCCGATGTAATCATCTTGGACGACAATTTCTCTACCATTGTGAACGTCGTGAAATGGGGACGAGCAGTATACATAAACATCCAAAAGTTTGTGCAATTCCAGCTGACGGTTAACATAGTTGCCCTTGTGATCAACTTTGCCTCCGCCTGCATCATTGGCAAGTGCTTTTCGCTTGTAAAAAGCTTACCTACTACTATTTCGAGAACCTTATTGTGCATTACTAATACGTTCGAGCAACTTGCAGGATCTGCTCCCCTAACGGCCGTGCAGTTGCTCTGGGTAAACATGATCATGGATACTCTTGGCGCCCTGGCACTAGCCACTGAACCTCCAAATGATGAGCTTCTGAATAAGCCCCCGGTTGGGAGACGTGAAGGCTTCATAAGCAAGACCATGTGGAGGAACATTATAGGTCAAGCCATATACCAACTCACAGTTCTAGCTGTTCTAACCTTCGATGGCGAGCGGATTCTCAGACTTGGTGGCTCAGACGCTTCATCCGTTCTCACCACCTTCATATTCAACACCTTCGTTTTCTGCCAGGTGATTTGTGACTTCTCAACTCGAGCAATAACCCATTAGTCACGTGAACCAAATCAAATCTACATTCATTCACACTGCATGTTAGAAAATGCCTCACAATTTTAAAAGGAAAAAGTCTTACCCAAATTTCATGTCTTTATTGATGGATCAGGTGTTTAATGAGATAAACAGCAGAGACATAGAGAAAATCAATGTGTTCCGAGGAATCTTCAGCAGCTGGATATTCATTGGTGTGATGGTCTCCACAGTCGTCTTTCAAGCAATCATCGTTGAGTTCTTGGGCGACTTTGCAAGCACAGTTCCGCTAAGCGGCCAACTGTGGTTACTCAGCATCGTGATCGGTGCCATCACAATGCCCGTCTCAGTAATCTTGAAATGCATACCAGTCGGAAAGAGTAAAACAGTCACACATCAACACGACGGCTACGTGCCACTGCCTAGCGGCCCGGAGCTAGCTTGAAACGAAAGGGAAAACAAGGATGGTAATATCCCCTACACCGTCTCCTTCGCTAAGAGAAACCAATGCTTTTGCGACTGGAAACATGATTAGTTAGAACAAAGATTGGCTCGAGACATAAGTTTTGCAGGGATTAGAATCAAAAAACCGCTACAGCGAGTTTTTCGGAGGAACTGGATTCAAGCATGTTTTTGCTACGTTCAACGCAAGTTCATCAACTCTATTCTTTTTTACAAATGTGGATTCAACACAACGCAAGCTATGTAGAAGTTGTTGGAGGGAAAATGGTAATTTTGCCTTATACCGCTACAATTTTTCACTGCTCTTTGTGTTATTTACGTTCTTTTTCATCGTTTATCATTCATATTGAGGAATAAATGGTACCAAATTTTTTCTGGTTATTTTCAACGTTTGATTTATTAAACCTACAAAAGAATCATAAATTCAGGAAAGATTTCGTTTAGAATTTACCGAGTAATCTTTCTTCTTCATATAAATAGCACCAAGCCCCTCTAATTCTCCCAATCAAAATCATCAACCCGATGGAGCACATCCTCAGAACCCTGAAGGAGAAAGCCATGACGGTCGAGGCATCCAACTCCCACAAGGAACAACACGAAAGCATCGAGCCAAATAATCAGAAGCATATCTTTAGCATCCACGATCACGACATTGATTATCATTTGACCTTAGACCTTACGCATCATCGTCTTTGATGCTGGTAACAACTGCTCCCGTCTCGATGTGACACTTCGAGATGGGAAATCATACCATCTTAAAGTAGAGAATTTTTATCCTATAGGTGATTATAAGAAGCTTTTTAAGTATATGTTGGGGCGTCCTCCTGTTCCTCACCAGGCTGTCTGGATATTACTCCACGACGAAAAGGTAATGGACGACGACGAGAAAACATTATTGGATTACGATGTCAAGCACGTAACCGTTATGCGTGCTGTTTTCTCCAAGCAGGACGACCTCAACCAGAAGCTAATCTACAACTTCGACGTGATTGTCCATAAAATCGATAACTTGGACGACAGTAACAAGATCAATGGTTTGTTGACTCTAGACGTCATAGTCCGGCATGGAGGCAGCAAAAACTGCTTAGATCTCGAGGTGTTGCCCGGATTTGGACCACGATTCTGTCGTGTGATGCACAATTGGTATCCTGTACGCAAATTTAAGAATGAGCTCTGGGGTGATACTAGGCGTCCTTTTTCGGTATTTGTCTTAGACTACCGGGTAGCGGATGACTTCAGAGAACTGGATGATGACGACAAGGCGCTGATCGACTATGATATCAAGCCTGGAAGTGTAATGCACATCGAATTCCCCAAGGTAAAAAAACATGAGAAGTTTGAATCTGTTAGGTTCGGATATTGATCAAATCCAAAGATTCCAGGCAGCGAAAGTAGGGAGGAAGATCAGTAAAGAGAAATAGAGGAGCAAAGAAGATTAGTCACAGATATTTATCTGGAATCTTCATTACTCCGGGATGCTTATCATTGTCAAAAACCTGGCGAAGAACAAGCTCGTTTTCCAGGTATTGGATTCGGATACAGTTAATAATCTCAAGGCGAAGATCCACAGGACGGTGACAGTGTTACGTCAAGAGGAGCATAGACTGATCTACCAGGGAAAGTAGCTCGTGGACTGATCTACTTAGGAAAGCTGCTCGACGATGGTAACCGGAGACTGGTTGATTACGACATTGTGACACGATCGACCATCTATGTTATTTCCACGTCTATGTTGGCAGTATCAAGATCTATGTGATTACGACATTGTGACACGATCGACCATCTATGTTATTTCCACGTCTATGTTGGCGGTATCAAGATCTATGTGAGAACCCCGACCGAAGAGCAGCAGACTTTAACAGAAAATAGGTCGTCTAAACTCATAGTTTTGAAGCGATTGATTCAGGGCAGCCTTGGATATGAGCGGTGTCCAACCCTTTACCACGAGGGGCCTTAACAAGACACTGATAGAGTACGGCATTTGGAGTCGAGCAAGGATCCATGCATTCGTCCCAGTTCATATCATTGTGAAGTACTCACAGGAGGACGAGATCCTCCTAGTCCTCAATGTGTTGGGCTCCGACACCATCGACTATGTCAAGGCGAAGTTGTTTGAGAAGGTAGCCATTCCTCCCGAGAGGCAGAGCCTGTGTTTTCATGGCAAGTTTCTCACGAATGGCAATCGGAGTCTGGCGGATTACAATGTCAAAGAGCACAAGTCAATCTTCTACGTCCACGTCCAAAATGGCAATCTTATAATGCTTTCTGTGAGAACCCTTGTCGCAGAACAGCCATATACTTTAAATGTGTATGATTCAGTGACGATACGAGAACTGAGAAGCCACATCAAAGATGTGATTGGGCATTGTCCTCGCTGGATTATTCTCGGAAAATGTTAGGAACATCCTCTTCCTTTCAGATTTGTTTTCTTGGTTTCTATATATGTGATTATTATTCCTCTTGTTTTCATCCTAGAAATACTCCCTCCCTATAGTGAGCAGTGATATCATCATATCCATATAGTTGCTACATAGCACAGATAAGAATGGTTTGATGGCCTCTATACAAAATGTTCTTGATTTTCCTTTAAAAAAATAAAATAAAAATGCTCTTGATTTTGAAGGGGGGAAAAAAAAAAAGAATCTCGCAACATATTGCTCAACAATTGATCAAACATTCCTAGATTCTTAAGGTTTTGATTGGACAGTTCACGACGGTATAGCCAACCAGAAACATCAAAGCTGGAGCAAGTATACTGAATTCGATCACAGCGAGTCATGCAGTTGGAAAGGTTTAACTTAGACTTTCGCTTCTCCATATATGTATCTCTATACCTACTACTGGTTCATCTCGAGCTCATTGGCAAGAATGCAAGAGTAGTTCAATGCTAAAACAATGACGAATACTAGCAAACTTAAACGGAGGACGTTAGGGTTTACTTGTATCTTCGCTTTGCCTCTCCATAAGCGACCACCCCAAGAACAGTGATCGTGTATCCCCCGATGCCCATAAAGGTTACTGGGTTCCTGAAGAGAAGTATGGAGATGACAACTGCAACTGCTCCCTTTGCATTGCCCAATACCTGTGGATGCACCAATACAACACCGTGAGTAAAAGTCCCACATCTAGGGTCCGGCGAAAAGTTCATTGAATCAGCAAAAGGGATCAGCCAAAAGTCATGAATATGTCAAATATAGAATGTCATGAATTTGTAGTACAAGGCATGTTACTAAGTTGGTACAGAGCAATGCCACAATTGATCCAACTGAAATTCTGAAAGTGCTTCCATGATAGTTTGAACTTTCAATCACGCTTGATGCAAGTAGCCACTTTCAGAGTGAGATTTGGTGAAGCATCATATTAATTTAAAAAACATCATTAAGAATATGCCTCAATCAGAAAATAACCTCAAGCATTTGTGAACTCGTCTGCTCACGAGCAAAGTCAATGTCGCAGCAATTAAAACTAATTCACATGTAAAAATTGGACTGAATATATATGAAAGAAGGATGCAATGTCGAACCTGGAGTGTCAAGGCACTTGTATGCTTGGTCACCAAGAAGTTGGATAAGTTTGCCGAGTAAGCCATCACTGAGTTTATCAGAAGCAGCAGCCACATGAACTTATACTGCAACCCCAACGACATGGAGGCATCTAATACAGTTGGCTCCATAATGATGGTAGCAGGGATCAAAGCAATCACGGCAATTGGAGACATGTATAGCAACAAGTTCATGGAGTTCAACTTCTCCCTGTAACAAGTTTAAAAAACAAGACTATTCGCATCACACAAAGGCATGAGATGAAAAAGAAGAGGACTTTGACAGCAATGGCACATCCATCAGCAATACTGGAATTTGTTATCGAATTAGCACCAATGGAATTTGAGGTCAATTTTTACTAATATTACAGTTTCATTATCATCATTCAGATCTTAAAGTCTAACTAGGTGGGGTTGGTCGGTCTCATTATCTCTCCTTTTTCATTCTGTACGGAGTAAAAATGCCCATCATAGAGTACTGGGTTTTAATGTCATCCTTGCATACAACGTTGCTTCAGTTTCAATAGGACAATTAGAGACTGAAGAAAAAATAGATCTTGAACCATAATCAAATATATAATGTTTATGCAGGGTAGGTGAAGATTCTAGTTACTTACTACATGAAAATACAAACAAGATCACCATCAACCGTAAAAGGGGCCTCAATGTTCGCATCTAACACACAGCACACATGAATGCAATGCAAGAAATATGTTTTTGAACAAGTTGGTGATGAAAGCCTCACCAAACAAAGAAAGGAGAAAAATCTGAAGTAGCAAGTCTTACCCTTCCGAAGACAGTAAAATGCCTTGGAGCACAGATTTGAAAGCTCTGGCAGCAGTTGCACCTATGCACATAATAAATCCATATAGATGAAAACTTGGCTCCCCCTGCCAAATTGAATAAGATTTTTTAGCCTTTTTTTTAACAGAACCTGGGCAACATGAAGTCGACTACCATAAAACAACAGTAATTAGTTTATCCGCTTATCCTAATCTTCTGAAATTCACTCGTAGAGACACAAATACAGCGAGATGACCTTCCTTCATACCATGTACTATCGTTTCTTTAACATTTCTCTCCTACATGCATAATCCACTTAATAGATGTTTTTCCAATATTCACAAGGCTGCAATGCTACATCCAAACCTCTACTACCTCCCTTTTTCGCAACTTTATCACCAGTACATCACCTCAATAACGCTATACTGTAGAAGCAAATCATGTTACAAAAGTAACCAGCAGATCAACCCAAGCAGATGCTTGAAAAACTCAAGTGCACCACATAACAGATAATACTTTTGAGTGAGCCCATCGCTGCTAATTGGAAAACACCGGGATTACTATTGTAACAACATCCTACAAGTCCTGTGAACCCGACTCTAAGGCTGGATCATATCCACTATTATACCATCCTTGATAAGATCACCACACCTAGAACATGCACATGGACCAGCTAGCAGTAACAGTGATATTACAATTTTGGATCCTCTTTTATCATCTGAGAAAAATAAGTAAGATCAAAGCGTCAAGGACTTCCGCCAACGTTAATTTTTTGCAAGCAGTCTTGCCTTGCTAAGTAAGAAGCTATTTCTACTGAGACTCAGGCTCCTAATCTAGAGACTCTTGACATGAGTATCTATTCCATGTACCAAATTCGCCTCTCTATCGCGTTTCATCATCTCCAACAACAACAACATCGCAGGTGTCCCAATCAGGAGGACAATATGTGTACAGCTTTTTACCCCTGTTGAATGCAGCAGAAAGGCTATTTCCCAATACCCTCAAGAAGAAATCCTGCAACAATACTGAATTCCCATAAACCTAGCCATGGCGTCTATTTGCAACACCATTGATAACTACCTGGAATCCAAAGAACAGATCCACAAGCAACCATAATCTACCAATTAATCCCACCAAGAGCAGGATACCCAGATCCAGAATACTACATTCAGAATGCCCAACGCATCAAATCACATGCGAAAAATCACAAAGAACATAAGTGAAATGTGATGATAACAATAGGCAAAAGATTGATCATACCCCACTGGCAATCACCACACCACCAACAACAGGCACAAGGCAAGCATAGATGATCCAAGCCTCCCTCTTGAAACTCACCAAATAAGCAAACAATGCAGTAAAAAACGGCGTCGTGGCACCGACAGCCTGATTAAACGACACAGGGAGATACCTCAACGACACGTTCCCACCAACAACAGACCCACAGAACACGAGACTCAAACTTGAGATCTTCGCGAATTGCGACCGGGATTTCACCTTCTGTAGAGGCACAATCTTGAGCACAACAATGGATATGTAACTGAGGAGAGCACAGGCTGTCATGTGACACATTGTGAGGAAAATTGGGAACCCAAATCCATAGTTTGAGAGGAGAAGCTTGTTCAATAACAAAACCCCAATGTTTGATGAGTACCATAGAACAATCAATGATGCTATGAAAATCCCATCTTTCTTGAACTGCATCATCATCTTCGTTATCATCTTCTTCTGGGTTTTGCTCAATTGATCAGATTTGATCTGGGTTTGCTTCAATTTCCTCAAAGATTGAACCTTTCTTGCTTTAAATTGCTACAGCTTTGATCAAGATTGAGTCATTTTGATCTCCATTGTTGTTGGTGATGTGATTTGTGGGATTTTTTTAGTGAAAAGGAAGAGGTGGGTGTGGTGATGCTTTGATGAGAAACAGGTGAGAGAGGAGGAAAAAAGAGCGTGTGAGGGAATTGAGGGTCTGAAATTGAATCAACTGTTTCGTTTTTTAGACAAAACAAAACGTCTTGGGAGTGTGGTGTTGTTGTTGCGGTTTCGTGTGCATGGTGTTGATGGGTTATAATCAAGCAAGAGTGATGATGGGTTAACTACATTCTCTTGCATCATACTCATAAGTCATACGCCACGAAATAAACATGATACTTTGTTTATAGTATAATTGACGTTATTCAGTATGGATTTTGAAGTATAGTTTATTAAATATAAGTGATTTTACATCTATTCTTTAGAAAAATAGAACTTTTTCCGTCCCATAAAAATAGAGCACTGTCATTTATGATGTTTCATAAAAATTATATTTTTTATTTGGATTTTTTAAAAAAAATTATCAAAACATACGGTGAGGGAATGAACCAAATATAAAAATATCTAAAAATATTCAAAAAAAAATTAAATACATATGAAAAAAATTACTCAAACATATAATTTGATCCACATTCTTCCTCCCTCTTCCTCCTCGTACTCCCTAGACTCCTCTCCCACCACTCCCTCCCCTCGCCCTCCTTGTCGTGGCCCGCCCTTTCCTTAACTCCTCCCCGTTTCCTCACAATCTCTCCCGTCTCCATTGGATGAGAGATGGGCCGATGCTGTAAACTTCACAAGGATAGAGGTTTGATCACGTTGATCTTATTGTTCTAATCTCTTTTGTGTTGTTCGTGTTATCGAGATCAGAGGAGGACGAGTATGTCGGCAACGATCGCTCAAATGATGGTGGATTTTGTTGAGAGGGTGTGTATTTTTTTAGGGGTTAGTTTATGTTGATTGTTTGCTTGATCATGTTATATGTGTTCGATCATACAAAACTGCTTTTATATCGTACTATAGGACATTAATAGTGTTTGAATTTGTGTGACATACTAAATTGTTGTTTTGTTTTTTTTAAAGACGCTTTGTTTCAGAAAAAAAAAGTTCGATCAAATTCAATTTTTTACTCAGATATTCGGTTTCGAAACAAAACGTCTTAACAAATTGAATTTTGTACTCAGGCATTCTGTTTTGGAAAAGAAACAAAACGTCGAAACAAATTATATGTTTTTGAATTTTTTTTCATGCGTATAATTTTGGATTTTTTTTTTAACTTTTTATAATTTTAGATAAATCAATCAAGTATCAATACTTTTTATTTTCTACTTTACATAAACTCATCGTATCATCATTTTTTTTTTCAAAGCTAATATAATAAACACATATAAAAATTAACACACATAAATTTCTATGAAAAATCAATGATTACATTTTATGTACAGGGAACGAAGGAAATGCACACAATATTATATCACTAGTGTATTTCAGGGATTTTATCTAACAATGATCTATCAAATATATTTTGAGAATCTTTGTTTTTTTTTATATAATAAAATTATATCATATAATAAAATCAAAACATATAATTTATGATATATTTCATGATTATTGTATACTAACGGTCCGAGTCAAACTCTGTTTCGAATTGGGACGTTGGGATCATCAATCGTTCAGACACACAACAGTCCACGGTCCAACCCTGGTCGCGTTCGCGCACTACACACAACACGGCCGAGATTCCGTCTCTTTCTCATCACTCCCTCTTCTCACATCGAGATTCCATCGAAGCAAGCCCTAATCGTACTCCATTCCTTTTCGCAAAATGCCGATTCCCACCCCATTATCATCTCCTTCGCTTCCTCCATGGATTCTCAGCTCCCCTCCGTGAATAATTTCCAGGTACTCATTGCTAGTACATTGCGTTGCATTTCTCTGTTGAGTCACGGATAATTTGCTGAATCTGTGTGGTTTCAGCCTCATTGTTGTTGAATGGTTATTGGAATTAGTTGAATCTTTGGAATCGCTGTTTTGTGTTGTTGAGTGGTGGATTGTTTGGAGTTAGGGTTTTGGTGATGTCGGTTTGTGTGGTTTAGGGCATTTGATGGGGAATTATTGAGATAAGAGATTGAGGCCTTGTGATTTGAGCTTGTGTTTGGGGTTAGGTATTGATTGGGGTTATAGGTTTTGTTGGTGGATTGTTGAAACTTGGGATTGTTTGTGGGGGCATTGGTTGCAGGGTGATTCGAGGGATGGAATGGATGCTGAATCGCTTAGTGGTTTTGAAGAGAAGGGCACCGCTAGACTATAATGCTGCCTCTTGGCGAAAAAGATATGATGTTATGTTACATCTAGGTATAGATCATGTGTTATTCTCTATGTTGCCATCTGGGTTTAGGAGTGAAACCTATGTTTCTACTTGGTATCAGAGCGTAGATTCACACATGTTTGGACTGACCGTCACATGCGGTCCGTGTTGTGTCTTTGGTCTAATTTGGCCCGACACGTGTGGGTGTTGAGAGTCTCTCATCGATATCTTCAGAAATCATGAATATAGTTCATGTGTCCCTGCATTACCGAATTATATTGGGAGTAAAACCCATCTTCCTGCAATCTTTTTTTTTTTTTTTTTTTTGGAGATTTCAGCATGGTTACTCGCCTTTTTTCTGTGCAGTCAATGATTGCTGGTGAGAGCAGTCCTGCATGGTGTTACAAATTTTAGAGCTTCTTTTCATGTTGTAACTTACCAATTTATTAAAATCTTATGGCCATCTCATTCTGCACTCATTCTCTCAGAATAGCCGACTCCGGAGGGATAATTCTGCTGTCTTTAATTCATTCCAGGACTTGCTTAGGCAATCATGGGTTCGATTCTTCTGGGTAGCTGTTTTCAAGGTTCGTGAATCCATCTATGCTTCTGCTTTTCTTATTGTAAATTGTATGTATTCCTGTTTGACGTGGAATTTGTATTGGTGTAGGATGTGGATGGCAATGTGACTTTCACTTCGGTCATGGACTTGGTAATTTGATAATCCTTTTTTAACTTACTCAAAGCAGTAGCTTCACATGTATTCAATTTCATATCGCGTACTTCTCTCCTCTTCCAAGATAATGTCCATAGCTATGTGCTGAAGAAAACAGATGATATTCTTAAAACTTACGATTTACAACGTAGTCCTTGGGCAGATTCTTCTTACAGCACCATTTTAAAGTGAATTAAAACATATTATTAGAAATGGAATTAATAGAAAAAGAAATTGCCTTGACTGCAAGCTGACAGTTATATCTTTGGGACCAGTTTTCATATTCCAATAGATAGATGGAAACTCTCCGGTACACTTGGACTCGTGCTCTGAGTAGCTGCTGGGTTGCTTTTAATGAGTTTAAACTAATTTATCCTTCAAGTTTATAAATAAAGGATGTATCTATCCATCTTGGCCCTCCATGATGCTGGTAACCCGATTGGTTGATACTCACTGTGCCTTTCTCACTGTTGCAACTACTGACTGGAAACCCATATTGGAATTCTAGTTTGGGATGGTGTACCTTATAAGTATGATGTTGGTATTTATGGTGTTTTTAACCTTTTGAAGTGTTTTTGAGTGTTTTAAGCTCATTTCAAAGGTCTTTTCATAGTTTCTTGTATTTTCAAATCAAGTGACGATTAGAGGCAGTCTGATTTCAATCTTCAGCACAGACTGATTTCCATAATGATACTACGTGTTGCTAATGTTGCATGATTCCTTCTCATTCTTAAATCTGTTATCAGATTATGCTCACTGCACGCTTGACTTCTAGCCTGGCATTTTCCTGAACTGCAGATACCATAGAAGAGAGTGCCATAAATGAGAAATGTTGCTTACAAGTGCTGAGGATTCTGACAGATAAAGCTGATGCTGAAATTATTGAGCTCGAAGATGACTTGGCAATCATTCAAAGCCAACTCAGATGGGCACAACATGGAACACATGAAGAAGTTGAAGAATGGTGTGCCACCTTCAGGGATCTGATTGATTCACTTGGTGCTGCAATTCACAGCATAAGGAATGAAAATATTCTGGGTGAGAAGAGCGTAACTGCAGACTTAATCATGCATAGAGAACCTGCGACAAGAATCTATGACATAATCACCACTCTACTTCAACAGAACTTTCCCAAAGATCATGAGCAGGTTCAAGCTCTTTTCTCATGCACAGTTACATTTGCTCATCGTGCTTATAATTCAAGTACCCATGATCAAGATTGTCTCCCCCCCCTCCCCCCCCTCCCCCCCCT
>LIEC01000100.1:38333-76211 GCA_001925005.1 Drosera capensis
TTTCTATTGGCGCCTACAGTTTACTAGCTGTAGCTCATAATTTGGTCATTGGTGTCTGAGTTTGTGCAGCTCATGCCTATCCTTGTTGCTCAGTTTATAATTTGATAGATGAAAATGTGCTTCCCACCCCTCGATCTAGTTGTTTCCTGTAGGGAACAAGCGTGGTTAACTTGTATCATGGATCTTCTAATTACTGTGTGCTATATGTTATTGAAAAGGTTGGAGACTTGTCCAATTCAAAGAAATGCACAATTGATTCTTGTGAATCAAACACAGTTTTCAAAGTCACAGATCAGTCTCTTCCAGCTAGAGCGCCTAATTCTGATCCATCTAGCTCTGGAGGACAGATGACTGTCTCTGAAGTAGAGAACAAGGTGCGATCACTCTCTTTCCTTTACATGCCTGTTTTAAGCCATTTTAATGATGTGATAAAGCGACATCATTTTCCTGTGTTTTTTAGCCAATAAAATAAAATAAAATAAAAATTGAAGGGATGCCTCTACATCAGGGAACGCTTCATTTATAATGTTTTTAGGCCTTCGTTTTTCTCATTGTAAGCAGCTTGAAATTGCTGTCAAGGAAGAGTATAATCTTACTGATACTACTAGTGTGACTACCTGTTGTGACGGAGAGAAGCCTGAAGTGAGGATGAATGAAAAAGTTGAGTTCAATGGAAATAATACTATTTCTGATTGCGGAAACCAGTCCTGTCTCTCATCAATGAATTCTGTTGAAGAAAAGCATGGTGCCGTCAATGACGCTAAGGTAGACATCTTTGACCCTTGTATTTTGGATTCATGATTTTTACTTTTAACTGGATGAAAATTTTCTGCTCGGGAATGGATTATGCATATTCGAAATGACGGAAGTATTTTACCCAAAAAACAAAAAACAAAAAATAAAATGAGGAAAGTATGTTGTTTCCTGAAGTTTTCTAATATCCATAGGATAGAATATACAATTGCGATGATGATGATGATGAGCTACCCCTCCTGTTAAGTTCAAATGCAGAGACTGCATTATGAACAAACAGTTCAGATTTTTTCCCTTCAATTTGTAGGTACGGGTTTTGTACAATCCACAACATTTTTATCGAACTTTTTTGAAAATTGATATGGAGTGTCATACTGGGACAAAAGTGCCAAGTTCTGAATTCGGTGCATAGGCTGGCAGTTGTGCTCTATCTGTATCATGAGCTATAAAGTGGGGAGACTTGCTTCTTGTTTTTTGCCCTAAATTCTGATGAATGATGTATCACTTATCCTCGTGATATCGAAAGAGACTTACCTTATTCGCTTAGAGGAAATATATTTGTACCTGGGAAGTGAACTGAGTGATCTACTTGCATGTTATCACCAGGGCTCAAGTAGAAGTGAGAGAAATGGATCAGTTTCTTCTCAGAAGGCAGAGAAACGCAAAGCCATTGAACCACCGACTGTTGCTATTTGCCAAAGGAATCCATTCGGCCGATCCTCAAACACTTCCTCTGTATTAGAAATTGTACTCAAGCAAGATGGACCTTATTCTCCAGATACCTCTAACAGTGGAAGTGACACCAATTATGAGCTGCATATAGCGAACTTGCTGAGTCGGCATAAGCCAAAGCCGAAGAAGAAACCCAAGCTTAATGTAAGTGGCATCAAACCACCTACTACTTCAAGTCCTAAGATCCAACATAGTTGTCAAGAAGTGAAACTGCAGCAACAGTCAAGAGGAATCAGCAGAGGGATTCTGGATCCTTGTCCTTCTGAAGCCAAAAGACGACGACTATGTGGGCTCATGAAGGAATCGATGAGCATGAAGCAGTTGCTTGATGTTGGTTGCAACTTGGACCCGATTCCAAAGATTGCGAAAGGCATGCGGTCCAAAGTGGTTGAAGTTGCTGAAAGGAGAACCGGCTCGTATTCTGTGGATGATCAAGAAAATGCTAGCAAGTGTACAATTGGGAAAAAACTGTCGATCATGGAGCCATCCTGTGAGGATACCAGGGCTGATGTGATAATCGGTCTCTTTGGTTGCAAGGACTCTCACTTGTGCAGGTCCGAATCTCCTTGTTTGGAAGACATGAAAATGTCGGAGCTAAGAGTCTTGGCGAGGAAGCACAATGTGGTAGGATATAGCAAGCTCAAGAAGAGCGAGCTTGTCGAGTTGCTGTCGAAGAAGGTAGGATACAGTTAGACCATACGTCTGTGTACAGGAAAGGTTGGAAGCCGTCTGTTTTTTGAGTTCAATGCTTCCGCTTTTGTCTTGGAAGTGAAATTGGTATTGTCGAGTGGATGCGACCTGACCTTGCTTTGAGAATGTAGAGGAAGAAGGTATATGCACACAGGGAACACAAGTGAAAACAAATTGTGGTACAGGATAGGAGACATTTCCCTGATTAACAAATGAAAGTGCATTTTGTGTGTTTCAATCATTAGAGATCTTTTTTTTTTTCCGATTTTGAATCCATTTAACTAGCAACATGCGTTCTGATCCTGATCTTTGGAGAGAAGAAAAAAGCCTCAACTACCCGAGCTATCATCAGTGGCGAAGGTAGTCATTCTTTGGTCTTCAGTGCTGAAGCTCAACAAAGTAAATCTCCAACAACACATACAAGCTCATGCCTGAAAACAGTGGGCGGAAACACATACACTTAAATCAAGCCTTAGCAATAGTCATATCATTCGACAAAGGTGTCACACAAGTAACCTGGACACTGAAAAGAGAATATATATTCCAACAGCAACCGTCTAGTATCAGCTGCTAAGGATCATTGAAATCACGGGGAGTACTCAATCCGAGTGAGCTCCCCTTCAACATATACTCATACTCACTTCAACCTAAAACTAACAGTACTAGCAATAATTTCCCACCAATTAAAAATACAATTAAATAATTTAGCGAATGTCAGAATGACTCCAGCAGTTTACTTTGTCTTCAACTCCTCGATCTTCTTATCGGCTTCATGCAGCGACCGAATAAGGTGGTTGATGCGATAGTCCTTCTTTTGACCTTCAATAGTACGCTTGGCAACCTGCAAATCTCCGCATCAGAAATCCATTCTAATTTCTTCTACAATAAGTCGAAAAGTTAAGTCAATGGACAAAAATCACCTTTGATCTCTCAAGAGCAAGCTCGGCAGACATTTCCTCCAACTTCAATTGAAGATCCTTCACAAGCTTTCCGGATTCCTCACTATGGCCATCTAACATTCCCATTAGTTTGAACGATGATTAAAAAAACTATCTGATTTCCGGATTAGATAAATATCGTACGGATGCACCAAGGATAGTTGTAGCTCATACCTTGTTTGTTCGTGAGAGCAGCTTCGAGTCTTGACAACCGGTCCTACAATGCCAAAAAACACCATTCTCAGACTACGCAATACCATACATGTTAGGTACTTCTCATAGTGAGACAATGTACAAAGCAAGGGTGCAATATCCTTTTGCATATGCTTCAAAGGTCATATGCACATCAGCTATTCAGATAGGATTTCACGACTAGGAAACTAGGGATCTGAAGTGCTTGCATAGAACAATTCATTAAGTAGTTTGGCCATTGGCCCATTGAATATTATCCCGTAAAAAATTTCCCACGCCATAAAAACCAGCTGGACTTGCAAAAATGAACAGCGTAGTATATTATACGCATAAGAAAACAAATTCGGAAGCCATTCAAGCGACGATGCTGAATATCCGCAAGCCCCCATCATACACAATCCTGAAATCCGATTCAACAGATACTTGGCTCTCACAGTCAAGCACATAACAAGACAATTTCACAGTTTCACTAGCAATGCTTCAATTTATAGCCTCAGTTGGATTCTAGTCCACCCTGAGAGCCAATTATCATAAGTACAGAGCAAAGAACTAATTACAGTAACTACTTAGACAGTTTCTTTTCCACCTTCACATAGCATTTCCACTGCGATTTCTGTGCATCTCGATCACTTTCATCATCATCGAAATTTAACGCCCGAGATAATCATGTCATGAAATATCTTCACCCAAACTCAAGATACCAATGCAAATAACATTCCTACACTATGTGAATCAGTAAATGTATGCCAAGTTCGAATATATTCAGCTTCCAACGTCATCCATATTCCCCATCACGAGCCGAGAAATCGATTCAATACTAACTACAAATTTTGTTCCACTTCAACTGTGTCAAATTCCATCCAAAACCATCAAAACTAACTTGCTGAGTATTACAACCACCGAAGAAAACCCACATCAAAAAAACTTCGACTATTTTGATGAAAAACCCAAATCAAAAGGAATCCCAGCAAGCAAAATTGAATTCTTTGAAAGCCCATTTCACAAGCATGAAAGTGAATACTACCAAGAACAAGTTACAACAAGTATCACCATTTATCAATAAGTTGAAGCATAAATGAAAGGGAAAAATAGATGAGAGGGAAACCTCGGCTTCAGCGGCTCTTTGACGAAATGGTTTGAGGAGTTCTTGAATTTCGTCACTTTGTTTCACTGAATCCGCCATTTTTTGGTGTCCTCTTCCAGAGAAAACCCTAATCCGATGGAGGATGGAGCAGCTTGGGGTTATGTTGCCTAATAATTTCTATTTTTATTAATATAAGCAGGAAAAATGGATCTTTTCGTTCCCGATAAATCGTACTACGGCAAGGGTCTTCATTTATTTATAATATTTTATTGGATTATTCATAATTTATTTATTAATTTTTTAATATAATCAAATTATTTAATCATTTTTGTTCTATCCCTTTCTTATTTTTTTTTATATCTCATTTACATCTCATTATCTTTAAAAAAATATTTTTTTTGATCAAATTTTATAAAAATTCAATAAAACATAATACTACGTGTCAGATCAAACTGTTTCACACAAATTGACGCAAAGGGAGTATTAAATCGTATAATAATGAAACGTGAATTAGATTGTGTATTAAAAAAAGAAAATGATTAAATCTAAAATAAAAAAGATTAATTTCAGAACATTTATGTTTTAAAATAAAAAATAAATTTATTAAAAATGAAAAATTGCTCTACAACTAACAATTTCTACTATGAATGCCTTACCCTAAAAAAATAGTATTATGAAACCTTCTAAACTTATTACTCCTAATTAGTACGTGTGATTCGAATTGGATTACTGAAAAATACTTCAATCACATAAGAAAACAAAAGAATATTCAGATTTATTAAGGAAATGAAATTTGAGATTTTGTTTTGGACCTTGATGATTGAATTCGGGTTCATTCCTTGTGGGAGTTTCACTTCTGTTTGCATTTATTTATTGTTTCTTTTTCTTTAAGCGATTTATTTATTGTTTCTAATATCAAAAATTTCATTAGCATAAAAAACCCAAGAGTGTAGAGGCTTTGCATCAGCTTAGTTCATGCAAGTATCTATATTAGAGGTTGCGAATGGCAATGTTGAAGAACATATATAATTTATACTATTGGAATCATAACATAGAGATGATACAACAAGTGTAGCACTATCTGATACAATACTACACTAGTAAAGTGCTTCAAGCTTAGCCGAAGAAGAGCGATTTCAAGAAATCGTAAGAGAATCGCTTCTCTTTTTTAGTGAACTTCAGATTATACATGCAGGAAAAACCGGTCAAGGCTGTCCAAGGAGTGACGGCCTATAGAAAGAGTGGCTCTGTGCTATCTCGATTCTGTCACGAGGATCATTCAAGTGCTCATCTCGTAGCGCCTGAAGAATGGCTTCCGATTGCTGTTCTCTGGAGTTCAAAACAGAAACAATATAACTAGATCAGATACCACGCCACAAATGCCCTACAAAAATAAAGCCTTTAGCTGGAAAAAAAAAACCAAGGGTATTCATCGGTCACTTGATAATCCGAAGAAAACTTGAGCAGATGATTAGGATTTATGCATTGCAAAATACAAATTGTCATATGTCTGTCTCCGCACTGTGAGCTCATGGATCATGGAGATATGCGGTGCAATAGAATCAGCCATCAGGACTATCACATTGTCAAAGGTAATTTTCAGGTGAATACATCACATACCTTGTTATAAGTATCTTGTAGAGTGTCTTCAAGATGGGACAGAATTCAACAGGTGCAACTCGCTTATCTTCTCCAGGGCGTGACAAGCTCAAAGACGACTGACTCAAGAGTTGATAGAATGCCCCAACTGCTGAAACGCCCTGTAAAACCACCAAGAGATCAGAATCGCACTTGGGTAATTCAGAAAAGCCTTGCCCTTTGTGAAGTACCTTGTCAGGTAAAGCATACAAGTCTACATAAAAACTTTACCTGAATCATCCCCTTGCCGCTAATGCTATCACCCATGTCAAGGTTTAATTCACCCTTGGCTAGCATTTGGCCATACCATGCATTACGTCCTTTTAGCAGTGTTACATATGTGTCTGCCAGCAACGGACCAGCGAGCTTCTCCGGATCTTCAGCCAGCAGATGTGTAATGAATATCATCTCCGATGTACAATGAGCAAAATACACAGATTTGCTGGTAGCACTCTCATTAGTAAGTGCCGCTACCATTCCTAACATTGTGAAAAATTCGAACCATGTATTAGAATTCTCATATCTGTGATAATCTAGGAACCCACTGATCACATCCTTTTGACTGCAAAAGTAAACTCACCGGCTCCGATGGCATAAACATTCTTCAAACCTCCCATAACTTCATGAGTGACCAGGTCATTGTTGTCCCATACGATGAAGTGAGGTTGCCTCAGAAACTTCGCCAGAGGTTTTCTCCATTTAACACCACCACAAATTCGAGCATTGGCATATTCTTTGTTGTAGATTTCGGAGGCAATATTCGGTCCACCAAGATAAAGAATATTTTCCATGGGAACTCCAGCTGCAGTTCATAGATCGATTAACTCAGCTAACTAAGCCCAAAGAAAATCATAACTAGGAATCTAGGAAAGAACAAAAAAAATTGAAAAGATCTATTAGGTGAAGCTCAATAGATACCCAGCAAATGTTCATATGTTATCCGTCAATTGTATGATGAACTCAACACCATTACAAGGCTCACATTTTCAGATTTTCAACACCGTAATACTAATGAAGACACCGCATCTTCAATATTTAGAGTACATGAATAAAGCATATATGAATTAGATAAATACATTGGAAAATGCAACCGTCGCTCATTAGAACATCTCCTGTGGAGGAAATATGCATTTACAGCACTTTCCTGGTGGAAGACAAAGATGAAACTTCGAAGAGTCCATGTACAATGATTGGTCGTGATCTCCCTGTTAGAGATAACATCACCTAATCTAAGCATGCTGATGTTCAGGGAAATAAGTTGATTGAGCAATTGCCAAGTCAATACCAACACTCCATAGATTCAACACATCAAAATACAAAAGGTAGGAGATCTTACTTGCTTGATTGATCATTTGTGTAGGAGTGATTATGTGAGGAACAGGATCCAATGCAGCTTCTATACCCTTGGCTAATGATACGATGATGGGCGCTGTGATCCTCTCCTTCCAATACTTGCTAATCTCATCGAATACCTCCCTCGTCTCCGTCGAGGGTAATCCATTTATAACTATATCAGCATCCCACACCGCCTCCTGCAGATTAGTCACAACCTTCATCGGGCAAAGCGGGGTGTCGATCATATTCAAGACAAACCCATCCCTCAGAATCTCATCAGCATAAAGCGTCCGATCACCCAACCTCCCCTCCACATACTTCAGATAAGCGCAACGCCTGATCAACCGCCTCAGCACATCCTCCCTAGAGTTTATCACCTCAAATAGATGCTCGGCCGTCTTCCTATCAACTGCCCTACCAGGTCTCCTCCATATCCTAATCTGAACCTTTTCGCGGTACTGACCATAACCATCCTGCAACAAGGCCGCAAAGACACTACCCCAAGCCCCGGCACCGACATCAACAATCCTCAGTAGATCACCATCAGATTTCCCTAGAAGACGCCGAAGCTCATCCAGCTTCTCCTCAGTGCCATTATGGTGATTCGTGGAACCGTTTGCATGCATATTTTCTCTTATCACTTCAATACTGCTAACCATATCTTTTCACAGGATCACGATCAAACCCCAACAAACCAACCAAAACTTAATCAAATTGTACAACCTTGATGCTCTTCTAGTGCTACAATTCAATCAAATTGAACGATTTCGCGATTCGGGTATCAAAATTAACTAACAAAAAGACTCAATTTTTCTCTATAAGCAAAACCCTTCACTGCCCTTTACATAAAACCCCAAACCAAACTCACACCAAACAGGATCAGGTGCTTAGACAATGAAGAAATATAACTTGGAATGATGAAAAGAGCACAATTTTGCTGAATTTATAAGAAAAAACTATCAATCAAAGCATCCAAAATCACATGAGTGAAAACACAAACATAAATTCAACAACAGCTTTGGATTCTTCGTCAGAGGTTGTTCAACCCAAAACAAAAGATATACCTTCACAAACACAAGATTGCACAAAACCACAAATTGCAAGAAACCCAATTTTCAATACCCCTTTTTTAATTTGTGGGCATCACCAAAAAGGGTTTGAATTGATCAAAATCTATCACAAAAACCAAAAAGACAACCAAAACCCACAATTGGGCACCCAATTGAAACTACAATAGCATTAACCCACAAGCCAACATCAAATCTTTTTCTCCAATGATTTAAAATTTCATTCACATTTGAGTTCTATGAAAGAAAGGACGAAGATATTTGATAGGAGATGAATATGTATATGATGATGAAGGTGAGGATTGAGATGAGTACATGACAGGGTGGTGCCGACTATGTGCCTAAAAGGGGCATTAGCATATACAGCTCCTCTCCCAACCTCCTCCATGGGCATAGCATTAATGGCTTTGTGTATATTTTTTGGATGAGAATTTGGGGTTTTTCTTCTTATGGTTCCAATGAGATTTATCCATGTGGGTTTTTTTTCCCAAGATGATCAACATTGGTATGGATATGGGCTAGGTGTAGTCGGATGTACATGGATACGGACTATTGGATGTACATGTACACAAATTATCAGGCGATCAGGCGCATTAGAGCATGAATATGCATTTATCGCAGTCGTTGATGTAAATTATTATTATTATGGAAAAGTTTTTTACTCGTATTTTAAAATGATTAGATTTTTTTATTTTAACTTAAATATAATTTTTTTTATTTAACGTGTATTTTGAGTAGTTTTATTTTCATGTCAACGTGTATAAAAATAATGTCACAAATCATAGTAAAAAAAATAAATTCAAATTATCATTATTATTTCATAAAAATTTTACAAAAAACAAATATTTAATTAACGTATAACACTTATTAAATTTCATATCAATAAATATAAAAATTATGTATTTATATCAAATTAGGAAGGAGGAAGTATTTGTTTGAGATGATACGAGTGCATGATATATAGCAAGTTTGTTTGCCGGATTTTATATGACAATAAATTTATGGTGTGATAAGATAAAGACTAATAAGTGATGATTAAGCAGCATGAGTATTTTAAAATCATCACAATTTTAGTTTTTTATTTTTGGAGAGAGAGACCTATTCGAAATGTGACATGTTAGATAAATGGCATTAGTAGGAAAAAGGGTCGAAAAAATAAAATGAAATTGAATGCATGCTTAAACTATGTAATTTACTATTGTAATAGACAAAAAAAAATAATAAAATCATATTCATTTACTCCATCTCATGTAACAATGAAATAAAAATGAGCTTTTCAAGTTGTTTTTTAGATAATACAACTTCATATTTTTTTTATTGTTTTTTTGAAAAATATTCAAGAATTATTACTTATAAGTTTTTATTTATAGGAGTTAACTTTTATAAATTTCACGAATATCATTCCACCTTTATCTCTATCCACGATCTCATTCCAAATAATACATCTCTTAAAAATAATATATTTCTAAAAAAAGTTAATATGTTCGTTTGAATCCAATAAAAATAAATAATATTTCAAATCGAAACTAATATATCCCATAAAATCCAATCGAAACAATTAATACATGCATTCGAATTCAATCGAAATTATAAAACCCAGATCCATGAAATCATACCCCAAAACAAAAATACAACCCAAAACCGTAGAATTTTCCCCAAAATCTCCTCCAATGACATCGATCCCGATTGCTCGATGCTGCCATCACCATAACACTTCACTGCCACGACCTGCGTTGTCGGAGAACCCAACCGAAGCCA
The DNA here is from genome assembly GCA_001925005.1 of Drosera capensis. Classification (NCBI taxonomy): domain Eukaryota; kingdom Viridiplantae; phylum Streptophyta; class Magnoliopsida; order Caryophyllales; family Droseraceae; genus Drosera; species Drosera capensis. The sequence continues at coordinate 48,521 of LIEC01000100.1, forward strand.
CCGTCTCCAACGTTCCTGTCCAAATCCAAATCCAACAAGAAGCCTAAAATCACCATCGCCACGACCTCTGCTCCACCGCGGTTGTCATCGATTTCGACGTCGATGATGGATTGATTTCAACCCGACAGATGTAGAGGAAAGAGGAGATGGAACGACGGAGACGATGGGAGAAGGAGGAGGGAGAGTGATGGTTGAGTATGGTGGCAATGGTGTGTTAAGGGGGAGACGCCGCTGCCATGGGGAGCGGCGGAAAAAGGGGGGTTGGGGATCAGTTACGACGGAGGACGACGACGGTGCGATGATGGTGATGGTGGGCGGCGGCGGCAAGGAGATGAGCTCTGGGGGTTGGGGAAAAGTGATATCTCATTGAAAATATTTTCAGTGCGTGATATCTGTTCGAAAAAATTGAATTTTTTATTTATTTTTTTCAATTGTGATACACCTAAACTGTGGGAAGAACATGGTTAAAGGTTGGCCGACGCAACAAGCATTGCTAAATATCATGACTAGAGGAAATCAAGTACTATATTTATTTCGGGAAGCAACATGATTATAGGTCTACAGGTATATATAGCTTTGTGTTCATGCTCCAAAGTTTACATGTAGAAATAATGGTAAACGCCGAGAGACATAGATAGCTAGATAATTAAGTCAAGATAAAAAGATATTCGTGATTCATCATAATGTGACCAGTGATACATAAATATTATGGTGTATTACGTGATACATTTTAACATGAGAGCATAGATTTCTCCCCATAAGAGTTTTGTAAAGGCAGTCGCTTCACCACTAATTATATACTACTTCCGTCCTATATCAAACATAACATAGATATATATAAGCAATAAAATTATTCAAATTACGAATCGTATGCGAGACGATCAGATATTATTTTATAAATTATTATAAAATATTAATGATAGTTTAAATTATGCATTTTAACTTTGAGACAGTAATATAATTTTCGTACGTCGTTATGATCAATAATGAAAACCCCGAAAATATGTGTTAAATAATACGATGATGATGTAACGTTCAATTTTTTTATGGAACGGATGGAGTATATACATGATGGGTGATGATCCATGACATGCGCTGGGTTTGTAACTTTGTACAGTCAGCAATACATAGTCATTCATCTGTTAGATGGACGGTTAAAATTCAAAGAATTTTCGTTACATACGGTGTAAAGTTTAACGGACTATCGTTTTTTTTTTCCGAAGGCTAAAACTAGATGAAATTATGATCGTGACTATGTATTAAAATGGGATTTTATCCGATGTAAGGTTCTCCGGAAGCATAGCATCCACTATTCTTTTTTCCGAAAATCAGTCAATTACCAGTGAATTTGTGACACGCGTTAATTCATCCGGTGAAATTTATAACAGATGATCGACTTTAACTAATCAAAACTCCACACGTATCATTATTTTACTTGTTTAAGATATGGAATTGATGTTCGACCAATTATATTTGTCCACGTATCGATCTATTGCAAAACACAAATAGGAAGAAAAAATATTTTCTCTTCATCCGCTCATTTCATAGTATTTTTGGTTTGTTTTTACTTCACAAAAAATTCCTTATGGAGTCACATTTTAATTTTCATATTCGAAGATCAAGAAGTATTGGCTTTCAATAAACCGATCAAAAACGATGAATACAATAATTCAGAGCCCTTTTGAATGTAAAATGTTCAACATATTGTAATAAGCGGAGGCTTTTTACAAGTTTTTACAAAAAACATGGGATTCCATGTGAATATCAAGACCTGTAAGAAACACACATGTTCAGAAGTTTTATGTTCTCGGATGTTGACTTGTTGATTGACGGGGAAATCAATCGAAAGCAACGAGGTAGAGGTGAAGGAAAAAAAAAAACTAAAATCGAGATCGTGTACAACGTACGGATTGTAAAGCAACTATAGGTTGATGGACAATGAATGGTTGCATTCTCTGTACATTGTGAAAAAATAAATTTCGACATATTCAATATTTTTTTTTGCTATCGGGATGAGCACCACTTCGAGGAGCGAAGGTATGAATCATTTCTTTGATAAATACGTTAACAATTGGACAATGATGAATTATTTTGGGATCGGATATTTTTAAATTTAGACTTTTTTACCGAGTGAATAATTATCTAAATAGTTTTTAGATTTATTTTTAATTGAATCAAATAATAATATTTCTTTGGGTAAAATAAATGTCGTACAATATTTTTAGAAAAACTTAATATATCTTATAAAATATATATCTTTCAATTATGTTTTTTCAAATCCCATCAAATCCAGATTAACTATCGTCTCCATAAAGTGATAGCACCCAGATACACCTATATTTGTCACGCGTATAATTTTACGAGTGATAAACAAAAAACATGGACATTCATTTTCTGTTTTCTATTTTTATTTTTTCTGTTTAAAAAAATCAAATAATTCTGTTTTATAAAATTAAAAAAAATAACAATTATAACAAAAACCCTCAATTTCCATTTTTCGAATACATTGTCTACATTCAAATTCTTCACACACTAACACACCAAACCAAAAACAAAAACAAATCAAAGCGAATCGTGTCGGGTAAGTTTCTCATTTTCTCTGCCATGCAAATCTCGCTTGATGAAATTATATTTCGATCAAAATCGTTCGTCGAATTGTATGTGAATTCTGCGCCTGTTTTATTCACCGTCGAATTAGGGTTTCCATCGATCCACAATGCTTGCTTGCATAGACATTGGAGGCGATTCATGTGCGTTTGTATTCATGTCTCTTAAGTGTTTGATTGCTGTGGTATGATTTGGAATTCTGGTGAAAAACAGGTGAAGTTTAAGGGAGAACGGAGAACATGCAATTCGCGTTGAGGAGAATCGAAGTTTAGTGATGCGACGAAGTGCCGTCGGTGATTGCGTAAGAACTGCGGTGGGTGATCTGTTCTGGAGATTGGGATCAATGATCGTGGGTGGTTTCGGTGATTAGTGGAGTGAATCGGGGGTGATAGTTGCCGGATACACCATAACGAAATGCGAATACCTAAAAAAGTCCCTTGCAGTTTTCATTCATGTTTGAGTATCCGCAGACTGTAATTATAGCTTCATGCACGGTAGATTATGTGTGTGCACTGAAGGTTCGTACTTATGAACGGGAAAAATTAGAATGAGTATCACAACGTGAGTGAAAATTAAAATAAGTATCAAAACGTGAGTGAAACTTTCATCAAATATCTTTCTGTAGTTGGCCTTAATTTTATGCCATAATTTGCTTTTGTTTTCCAGTCCTTGCATACTACGGAGCATATCTTTATATCTGGTAACTTCAGTTGGGCGATTAGGTGTAAAATACTTGAGATTTGTAAGTAAATCAGGATTCTCTCGATTGCTTATTATGCTTGAGACTTGAGAGTGGCTCATATGATGTCTGGACATGAGGACGAGAAGTATTGGAAAAAGAAGATTGTTGGAGTAATATCCAATCCAGGATGATAAGATCATGAAGTTGAGTTTTAGGTGGTATGAGCTTGTAAGCGATAGAAAGAAATGGAGGTGAAGAAAGGAAAAGAAAGACCCTATATGGAAAACTGCGAGCTGGGGTAGTCACATATGGCATGACACACAATAGGGGAAACGACAAATGCTGTATTTACCTACCCAATCCAGCCCAATGTTTAACGGGCTTGTGATTGCTGGTGGCATTGTATCAAAATGGTTTCTAATCTATATTATTCAGTATCTTCACTCTGTATGGCGTGTTTTTCTTGTTTATATCCTGATTTTCTTGGTGTTGTACTTCTTCTTTTTTCTTTTTTTAACTCAACTGACTAATCATTTTGGGATTTTTACAACTCTGAGGCCTACTTGCATAACAGAGTCCTGGGCAATATCTGATAATGTTCAGTCTTCTGAGTCATCTGTTGTGGTGTAGAAAATGGTTTAGAGATTATCAGTGTACTTACATGTAGTTCAGTGATTGAGGTCAGTTCAGTGACTAGCCTTATCTGTTTAAGTTTCTCCTTGATAGTTATTCCTGTACAAGGCCCATTTAGTCCTTACCAGTAGGAGATTAAAGGGCTTTGCATTTGTCAAGTGAGTAAAAACTGTAGCTTCAATACCGGAACACTGTCAAGGACATCTTAGAAGTGTTTTCATGCATTGTACTGCTTTTGCTAAACTCGGTATACAAGCTTAAGCTGTTAGGCTAGACAAGGGTTTAGGTGCAGTGGAAGAGGATATTACTGATTAGGTTGTTCTCCAGGCGAGATGAATAATAGATGGGTCAAGTTACTGTAGCATCTAATGTTTTTATGCTGGCCCAAGCTTCCGCCAAGGTAATGACATGATTTCCTTATTCATGTTGCGGGGAAGTAATGGACTTCGAAGCTTCCCGAATTTTCGGTGCGATATTTTATATTTTCACTTTTTTTAAAGAACAATTCAGGTGCCATCCAGACCTGGTTTTGGGTGGATTCAAGCAACACCATCAGAGAGAGTTGTTGAAGGGTCAAGTCTTTTGAGGTATGCGTGACACCACTGGTATAGATTTACTGTGTGCCTGATAGCTGTTGTCTTTTCATGTTGCATATCTTGAACCATGATAACTTCGTCAGGAGGCATTTTGACTTCAGCAGAATTATTAGGTTGCACGTTCTGTAGTTATGTTGTGTTCCGGCTTTTTTATTGTGGGAACAATTGATCTGGAGTTTCTCACTAACATTACACTCGGCATTTATATCTAATCACTGGGCATTTGCACTTCTGACGTCTTGTTATGCTTGCCCTTTCTGTGACCATAGTTGATCTAGTGGTAAAGTATTCACAAGCATGTTCTCTATTTTTCGCGCATGCCTAGAAAATTCTATATATAGCCACTATAGCGACATTGTGTTTGCCTTTCTAAATATCCTTTGGCCAGGGGCTAGGATAGCCAGAGGGTCATATCTTAGCTTTCTTCTTGCAAATAACTCCCATTTGGTGCCAAAATGAGTCTTCCATTCCTCTTGAGTGCTGTAATGGGGCAGATACTGCTTAACCCCAAGGTTGACTCTCCCACAAAAATCTAGAATCCGTTTGTTCTGATCAAGCATATTTTGTAAACCATTTCTTCCTGTTGAAGATGATACTGCAGATGATAGGAAAGCGACAAGGTAGAAAACGTCCTCTGTCGGGGTTACCATTGACGTGTTTGCATTCCACCTATAGTATGGAGAACACCATAATAGACATAAATAAAGTGATCTTTATGCACAAGAAAGGTTGATGTGAAATAGGTACCTTGATTGGTTGACAGGATACATTAGGATTGGACCATTGCAATTGTCTGGGAGGATATTCCCAAACACTTCTTGTGCGAACACATAAATGCTACTCCTGGGAACAAGAAGATTGAGCCACGGGTGAGGGACGTCCCACAGACCTTTCTCCCGGAGCTTTATTTCTGACAGGTGCACCCTATCTAGGAATTCCACGTAAGATACCTCCGACTGAAAAAGAGTGTGGGGAATATAATCTAGCTTGGCCAGTATTCTGTCTGTCTTCTGCACATGCAAAACACATAGATTAAATTACATTCCAAATAGAATCAATCAGAACTTTTAAGGAGTTATTATTATTACTTTGAGCCGAGGAGGCGCTAACCTGGTCCATGGCTTCGGTGTCAGTTTCATCAGGGCTGATGTATTTCACCATTTCCAGACAGTAGAGAGTTCTTCCCTCTGAAACGAAGTGGCTTGCTTGAACTGGGTCTTTTGGGTTGAAGGATGTTTTCCAACTGTTGAGTAGACCAGTTCTGTTTATTATGACGAATCCCTCTATATAGTCGAAGCCGTTCTTCAAGGATATCAAGTGCTCCTGGTCTTTGGTGAATGAGTGGAAATCCGAGTACAGCACCCTTATCCATTTTACCTGTTGGTCATTTTTTTCATCATTGTTTCCAATAGTATTAATATCAAAGGTTGCAATCATAGTGTAGAACATAATCATTTAAAGATTTGACTTGCCTTCTTTGGTGCTGGTTCAAGCAATATTCTGGCCCTGGTAATGATCCCAAACTGCCCCAGCCCTCCGAGTACAGCATGAAACAGATCGGAGTTCTGCTTGCCGGAACAATGAATTACATCTCCCCTGCCTGCGTGAAATATTTGAGATGAGTGTAACCTGTTTGTGGCCTTTGTGACCATGTTTGAACTTGACATCATTGTCAGCATATTGGTGATCATAGTGTTATTTGTGCCAGTTTGTTATAGCTCTAGCATCAGGTTTCTCTTGTGAAGCTGTACTGACTTGTTTTTTGCTGTTTAAAAAAGCATCAGGTTTCTCTTGTGACTGACTTGTTTTTTGCTGTTTAAAAATGCTAGGACATACCTGTTACGACCTCCAGCTGAAGGACATTATTTATCTGTGGTCCATGCCGGAATGCTTGGCCGCTAATTCCAGCATTTGATAAAGTTCCTCCAACAGTCAGATGAAGGTAATCTGTCCATGACCTTGGTGCAAAACCATATTTTAGCGTTTCATGCAGAATGCCTATCCACAGTGCACCCCCTGAAACATCAACATATGGTGTCCTTCCTCTGTGAACATGCATTTTTTGCTCTTGAAGTAATCCCATGCTGATGACGATGCCTTGAGGTGCTAGTGCTTGTCCATTGAGGGAGTGGCCACTGCCTCTTGCAGCCACTGTGAGCTCCGAGGCAGAACCCAAATTGAAAACATGCTTTACCATGCTAGAAATATCGAAAACCGCTTTTGGGTAGAGGATTGCCATAGGAAGAGACCGATATCTGTTCCCAAAGTCATTGGCTGCTTGCTCGATTGCATGAAAATCAAAATGACCTTTTAGCTTTAGTGCGTTTAGTGAAGGTTCCATGTCTAATGTACTCAGGTTTGTGGGAGTTGGACTAGGAAGATCGGAGCACTGGTTGATGGTTTGATTGTTAGAGTTCAGGAGAAGAAGGATCAAGAACCTTAGGACCACAACAAAGTTTTGGCTACAGAATTTAGACGGACACATTTTTCCGTGGTGATAGATGGCCGAGCACAACCTAGACACGTGAAATGTTAAGCTGCATAAATAGAGGTAGCGATGAAAATAAGCAGAGGAGAGGCTGGAGAGGTGGTGAAAACTTTTAAGGAAGTTTTGTGGGGAGTCCAAAGATATGATGTGTGGGAAGCTGAATTTAAAGGGAGAGCGCTTGTGGCTCAGTCAAAAGTTCCATACATGGCGATGTAGTTGAAGTTCCCTACAGTTATTTCCGATAAATTTTGGTATATTTTGTTTTCTATCTATGCGGAGAATATTACTTATATTATCTTGAAAATTATATCTATTGATTAATAATAAATGGATCTCACGTATTTTATTGATGAGTGTGATAGATCTTCTCATGGGAGAAACATCTCTCGGAAAAAAAATTGCAAAAACGACGGCAAATAGTAGTCCTCTATTGGTAGGATATTTCTTTTAGTTCCTTATCCACATACAGCAGGCAAAGGAAGCAAAGATTCTTAGTCCCTTTCAATACAGTTTGTCTTGAACAACATATCTGCATTATCTCCTCGCTTATTTGATTGCGATGTTTGGCATTGCTAAATTTGCTGTTGTTACTGTAAATTCATACGACTGTACTGTTTCTTTCTCTTTGTGATCAAGTTCATAGACGATAGAAGTTGCTTCCTTGCTGGGGTCGGCCCCTACACCGCGGCCGGAGGGGGCGGTGAGCCAAATCAGGTTGGTGGGTCTTTCATAGCATCTCAATTTCAAGCAAGTCCTATGTTTTCATTCTATTTATCATTTGATTTTGGACTACCAGTTGTCTTCTTCTGAAATATTTCTTCTCAAACTGGTATAAATGAACAGTTAGTTGTACCAGAAGCCCAAGATAGTGATATTTCGCAAAACGACCCGCTGGCTAGCGGCGAGTTTTCCCTTCGAGCCAACATCATAGACTCACATTATATCTTAGAAGCTGAAGTGGCATGGGTCGCTTTACTCGTTCCGTGTGGTCACTGCAGTGGCGTGATATTCACATGGATGTGTGGGTCTTTTCTATGATTATCGGACCATTGTCACTGTAGTTTTGCAGCAAGGTGTTAGGATCCTTTACTGGGCATAACATAATACTTTTTGAAAGGGTTCGTGAAACTCAACTTAGGTCGTCTGTCATCTCACTGGTGGGTTTATATGTACCTAGACTGCTCGCCATATAGTTGTTCCGTGGTCTAGGTTGGCTATTAGACATTGGAACGAACCCCATATCGGCATACAGCAGGTTGAGACAGGCCATGTGTGTGCTGATTGTATGGTTTCCAAGGAGAAGCACAAATTATTGGTCACTTCATGAGATTAGTTTTTTACCCTTTGCTTTTGTTGTTCTAGATTAGTAGGGGCCCTCCATATATGGTTGGGCATTTGGTGGTGTGAGGTGGAGCCAAAGGGGAAGTGGGCTTGAGGATGACAGTTCGAACGAAGGAAACACTATCAAAGCTATGCCCTACTAGAGTTCTTGAAGTCCTATGTTCCTGCACCAGGACACTCTTCGAGGTTTTCGAGTTGTACAGGATATAGTCAAGTTAGTTGGATTACGCACGAAAGATGTTGCTTATGTGCACTATTCATCTTACGAAAATTGCGACGGTTTGAGTTGATATTAATCTCTGTTGAGCGTTTTGCAATTTATCAAAAGTCATTTCCGGTTTTGAAAAATAGGTATGAGAAATAGAAGCACGGAAACAAGGCAAAAGAACTTAAAGCGTTAAGACAAAATTCTCTTGTTAACTAAGTTCTTTAACTTAAACCCAATGTATGATATGATACACTGTTGGGAAAATATGGTGAATTAGAATTTAGAAGAAGTCAGGTCGATATCCCTGGTGTTCTTTTTCCACTGTCTCATAATTTGATTCAGAGATCATATACACAACTAAACTTAAAAGATATCTTGACATACATTTCCTAAACCCATTTGATCGACCGTACGATGTTAACATCTCATATAAGTTACTTTTCATAGTCAGTATGTTAGTCCATGTGCATCTACAATATAATACTTTCCTGCAGCAGCTCTTTTAGAAATGTGTTGCTTCTTGTGGATAGTGGGATATACGATGACTCTTTTGTTGGGACTTTCGCCAACTTCCCTGTATTTTTTATACTTGTTTTGTTTTGTGATGCATAGCCTTTCACCCTTCAAGAAAACACACAAGCTTTATTATTCCACGAGAAAAGGGAGCAAGCGTGAGCTATGTTGACTTCTTAGATATCCTAAATATGGTAAAAGAACACTATTTTGAAGCAATGCCTTTTCTTTCTTTGAAAATTTTCATGGTGAACAACTTGGTGAAACATGGAAAATTAGGTGGTCTTCAACTTCAACCATTAATTTATTACTGCATCTCCAGTAGTTTGTCATTGCCATTTGCCCATTATCGGTGATGGACCATATAATGGTGATTATGATGTATGATATGAGACCTTTTTTCCCTGACCATTCGTTCATGGTTTTGAATTTTTCACTACAGAAACTATATCAAAGGAGCAAGATTAGCCTACTAGATAAACGTTTTTGCCGAGAATTATGATAAGTCGGTGACTCGCTCTAGGTTGCAACCGGTAATATTCACTGGTCTTATGTCCTCTACCTGGAACCATGTTTCAAAAATGCCGTAGTTTGAGCTTATTTTTTCATTCCATTGCTTAAAGTCTAGCTGTAATCAATGGATGCAGCTGAGGACATTCCATAGTCTTTAAATGCTTTCGGAACTCTGTAGTAGTGAGTATGTTTATATTGGAAGCCGCACATGCGTTCTAGTATCGAAAGCTCCAAGACATCCTTTATCGCTTTTGCTTCTGCTTTAGAATTATGGTCTCCAATGGCTGTTAGTTGGCAGTGTAACATAGGTGCTTCTTGACGTATTGAAGACAGATGAAGCACTTAGATATGCCCCAGTATAAATTTATGAAGAATTTGTGATGATATATTGATATCTATGTTCTTAGAGGTGTGAATGATTGAGGCAGACAAGCATTGATGCTCTCGTTTCATTTTTCTTGATACTATTTGATAGGTCACCTGATGCAGGCCATCATGCATTTACTTTTAGCAATGGAAGACAAAATAACCTTTTACCCTAAAGGTAATTTTCATATCTTGTTTTTGGAATCCTAGATTCGGCAGGCAAAATAGTGCTTTCCTCTTGAAGATATTAGTAATACATATATCTTGGTTTCTGTTTTCTTATTTCTTCAGGGGGTGTTTTGTTTTGTTTATTAAAACGGTAAAAATCAAAATCCGTAATAAAAATAGAAATCAATAGTGAAAAACAAGAATTTTGAATACTGTAGTCGTATGAAATAGAAAAACATAAAGTGAAAATCTTTTTTTTTCTTCTGTTTTTGTTTCATCCATTTCAGAAATAGGATTTAAAAATAAATATTTTTGTTTCATCAATCTGTGAAACAGAAACAGAAAACCAAGAACAGAATCGATATCTATCAGGCTGTTAGTGAATCAGATCCTTCATTCTTGTTCATCAACTGTAAAGCTAGTAAGAATCATGGATAAATGGTTCTAGTCAGATTTCTGCAAAAACGTAGATGCTGAATTTCTGTCATTGCCTGCCAGTTCAAGACTAGCGGCAGTTTTGCTGCTTGATTCTAGTTCATCTTTACCCTTTTGGGATCCCCATCTAATTTGATCACCTATGATTATGTTTAAACTCAGCTCGAGTGTCAAATGCGTGATGGTCTAGTTTGATTTTGAAGTTGTAAGTTTCATGTTATAATGATGCAATGTTTGTGTTTCGCTTAATTGGACCACGTGGGACTTGACATGGAGACAGTTAGAACTTGCACCAGTTGTGCAGAAGATGACTGTAGATTCTCTAAGATGGGTGGGTCATATGATCTTTGTAGGCCACATTGGATACCCGTACGAAAAGCACAAACGATTAATTATAGTGGAAAAGGAGCAAAGAATTACCACGGGAAACATTGGATGAGTTCACAAGCGAGGACATGGAAGAATTGCAACTTCCAATGATTAATGCTTTGCACAACACCTTGTGGATAAAGTGGGAAAAAGATCCATGCATGAATGGATCAGGTGTGTCTAGGGCGTTGGGATTGGATTTTGTTAAACGATTGAAACTGGTCTCTTATTCTTGCCACCCTGTCAATACAGGGAAATTCTGATATGCTGATTGCTGGTCTCGATCTCCATGGCTGCTGAATTCTGAAGCTGCGAATATTGGTACGAGTTTTCGTGGTGGTCTATGTGCACTGAAAAGCATTTTCATCTTGTAAACATTTCTTATTTCGTGAGTCTATGATTTCATGGTTTCGCCAATCGTGACCCTCTTCGATGTGTCCCAGAATCATTTGTCCTGAAATGCCAAATTATTGATCCTCATCCACTTTCAGGTAAACAAGGACTCATGCTACACTTCCGTCTAATTCTTCCTAAGAGAACTTTTTTTTTTAATTCGATGCATGAATGTAATTCGAGTTACTAATGATTTGACGATTGCAAGTCGTTATAGTCAGTGAAAGATAATTTAATGCAAGATATAAAGCTAAGATTGAGGAATTAGCTAGATCTTGTCGGAGAACAATTGAGCAGCATGTCTTTTTCTTGCTTTATCATTGTTTTATGGAACTTTGCCTCTTGACAAATGGTTCTTCCATGTAACCCCTCTTGTCTGCTTCAATATTTTAATGCACATTTCTTTTTTCGATCTTCTACAGATTGGTTTAATCGAATATGGTCAAATGAATTTTTAGAAGACATTTTGTCTCATTTAATTCTTAGTTAGGTGTGTGGCGTGTGACAAATAATAATGCAATAATAGTTATGTATTTCGTTTTCCTCAGTTGCTACTTTGAGTTATGTTCTTGTCTTGCGAGAGTTGAAAGGTTTGTTGTTGCGTAAGGGGAATTATAGTTGCAGTTATATGGTATTATCGCACAACTCTGTAAGTGGACTTGAGTCAGAAAGATTGAATGTGACAAAGGGTTGCTTTCTCAGTTGGATATATCATCTATACCGGACTTAGCAAGTTTTGTCCTTACTGAACCATCCCATTCTCGTGGCAACCATACTGGTTTGAGCGTTTAGCTGTAATTCTGGTAAAACAGTACAGACTCGTTGGATAATAGTAGTTCTTGGGTGAGATCATTGGTTGATTGGTTCTAATGAATGAATACCTCGAAGATGTGCTTTGTGCTTGCAGGGTAGTGTATTTACTTTGTCGATGTTTTCCCATACGCATCCAAAAAATACTGATTGTTGGTTCCAATGTTATGTTACTGTGTATAATACTGTAATAGTCGATACTATGTATAAGACTGCAGTTACTCAGTTTTCCTCGTGAGCTGGTATTCATCTCTGTGGTATGATGAATGAAATGGACATGAGTCCATGCATGCGTCTGTCATTGTTCTCTTTAACAGATGTTCAAAAATATATACCGAGCTTTTGTATGTTGTTGCTCACAGTATTGCGCATCTTCTTTTGGCGACAGAAGAGACTGACAATGAGATTTATTTATCTTACAGTTGGCCTGTCTGTTCGTGGCTTTGCTGTGTAGGTCCCTTCTAAAACATGGGCTTTGCGAGATGTTATGCTGTCAAGGGTACTCTGCATCTGTGACTCGATGATAGTGAAGGCAATGTTCTTGTGACCTGAACTCATTGATCTTGGCAGCAAAGTGAGTTTCTGAACTTACTTGCAAATTATGTGGTCTTATCTTTTATTGTCAATCATTTTGATCAGTAAAAATTGCATATACAGTCGTGCCTTTGCGTCTATGTGAACTTGCTTTGTAGCTTTATCAAGCCATACTGCAGCCCAAGGATACTAGTTATATATATATACATATATATATGTACTCTTCGTGGAGTTCCCGTTTATGTTGGTTTGAATTGAAGTTTACGAGGTCGAATTATGGAATGTTCAAACCTAGCTGATAGATTGATAGGATAAGGTGTACAAGATCATAGATTGGGTGGTTACATTGTCTTTGCATTGCCCGATCCCATGTGCTTAAAGGCTGAAATGCTTGTACTTGATATTTGATCAAGTCAATGTATGTTGAGGACGTTACTCCTATTGTTTATTACTTTCGCAAGCGTGCTTATTGTGTTTGTTGCTGGTTGTTGTTAGTACAACCCATGTCTGGTCTTTCCTTTGATAATGGGATATGTATTGTGATTCTGATATCGCATTTCAATGCAAGTATGCTAGTATAATGTTCTTTGGATATGGCAACTAATGCCTGTGGATGATCTTGCATGCAGGATAAACCAGGTGACTCGGATTAACAAAGCGTGAGGCGCGAGTTAGGTGTCATCTGATAACTCGGTCGAGGGTGTTGGGACTCTTGAATCTCGTCTAAACCCGAGAGCAAGAACGCCGAGATAGGGGAAGTTCAATGTTTGTCTGTGACAATCTTCAATGCTCAAGTTGTTACGAATTCAAGCGACCAACAACTTGAATTCAAGCACCTTAACGGAGATCACTCGATCTACATGCTGTAGTCGTTAACTTCCTCCATTACAGCCCACTTGACGAAGGACGTCACAATTACCATTTTTGACACTTTTTCATTGGAAACTCCTTTCCCATTGGGTCAATTATAATGGACATAACTGACAACTTGCTACAGGTCTTTGGTTGACCATTTATTTTGCTAATTTTTGAGATTTTGATGTGTGACGAAAACTGCGGCAACGCGTTTTCAATATCTAGTGCAAAGGCTTCTTCTTAAGCATATGCCTATGATCTTGACTCATTGATTGGTCCAGCCTTGTTATTCTCCTTTGATGATGGTTATTGTAAATAATACTGTGACAATGAGACATATAGTGATTGATACTTTTGTTATGTGCTCAGGAGGGTATAATCTAGAAGGTGTTGGAAAGGAGGGGTCGCGAGTAAATATGAGTGATCGTGTGCGTTGCTGTTGGCGGGTGAGACGAGCTCCTTAAGCTGAAGAACAAATGTCGTCCTTTGGAATCTAATGCTTTAGCAGAACAGCGACAAGAACGACCCAGTTACTTCCATCAGGAGGGTTTGATTCTTTTTGGTTCGATGTACATTGAACTCATGTATACATAAAGCATGTTTTATTCTATGAAGTTTCTATTTATGAGGATTATCCTGTATGTGTCATGCCAAATGTGAAATGTATCGCTTCGTGATCCATGGAGGCCAATATGGCTTGCCAAAGATATCTGAATCTTATCTTTTTCTTAAACAAAATTACAAGTTCTGCTCTCCGGCTACTACCGACGTTCATATTTCGAAGCGGAACAAGAAATGACTCATGGAAAGACAGCAAGGAGAAATTCATAAAGAAGATAAAACTGAAGCTCAGCTGACCAAGAGCATGTGCTTAATTGCTTTCGAGAGAGCATGTGCTTAATTGCTTTCGAGAGATCATGATTACTCGTCGGATCATCCTATCTAACACGCATCTAAAACAACATCATGTACTGCTATAATACGAATCTTACTATGTAGCGATCAGATGAAATTCTTCTCATCGATCCTTGACCATGTTACCATTCAATTCTCGATTCCCATGATTGTCATCTTATTACGTTTGAGCAGAGCACGAGGATCTTGCCAAATTTTCAACCACACAACAGTTCTATCAGACAAGTGACAACCAACCAACCATATATGTCAATGTTGTTTGAGGGGAACAAGAAATGACCCTTGAAAAGGTGGAAAGTGCCAAAACAGCATAAATTTTGATCATAGGTGGTTGTGATAATGGTGTCAATTGTGGTTGTTCTTTGTCATTGATCACAGTATTCTATATAGGTGTCAGAGAGAAAGAGGACTTTGCCTCCATGCCTCCATTGGGGGGACGAGTGCAAAGGGGTCCTCATCTGTTGATCTACGTGACTGCCACGTGATTTCTTAGTATTATTTTCATCGTATATATATAAATTATAACGAATTGATCGAACATATTTATTAAGAAAATTGAATATAAAAGATTCAATTTTCATCTTTATCCTTTGATTTGAGTGTGATAGGAATAAGAAAAAAAAAGCAGCATAATAAATTGATGTGTTATAAAATAAGCGTAGGGATGTTTTGATATTTTTATGGAAGAAATATTTTCTAATAGAATAATATTGTAAATTATATGAGATATTCTAATTTAATAAAAGTTGTAATTTATATGGGACGGAGAGAATAGAACAATTGTTAAGTTAAGATGTCCCAAATAAATTACAATATTATCACATTTACAAACTTTTTTCATATAAAAATATCTCTTTTTTATGTCACATCAATTTATTTTATTATTTTTTTCAAAATCAAAACATATATAAAATTATTATGTCAAATCAATTATTGTAATTTTTTTAAAACGGCTCACTGTATTTATTATACATAGATTGCAACAATCATAGCATGCGGTTGCAGTACGCAGCCTCAACTCTTATTACTCCTACTAATTTACATACAGATTCGTGAAAAATGACACAATCGTCTCATGGTTTTCACTCACATCCGAGACATTGATCATCATAATTAATCGAGGACATAGAGAGTGAAGTTTTTTTTTTTTTTTTTTTTTTTTTTTTTTTGCCCTTGTTACAACAAGATCATGAAACCTTCTTATTTGAAAAGTCCGGCCACCAGAAAATGTTAAACTCACGCCTCCTCTGTTAACTACTCTCCGTTCACTATTCTCTCAAAGAGATTCATCCGATTAGTGTGTGCTTCATTAATCTCTCAATCGAGCTCTTAAAATGCAAGCAATAAGTTATTTCATGTTTTCATGATTCCAAGTCTCACAGGATGTGCAACATATATGCCTTATGGCTATGTCCGGTGGAGGAGGATCCCCTGCCGTTGGAATGTACAACCGAGAGAATCAAACGACTAAAAAAAATATCAAGGGATGTAAAATTTTGAAAAAAAGAAAACAGGATAGGATTTGGATGGTTGCATTAGAGGGATAGCATCCCTGTTGTACAATCGCAACGACAGAAGATCCATATCCATATCCAATGAAGGGAATAGAACTAATTAATCTTTGATCTGCTAGCTTCAAACTCTTACAATTGCGACCTCAAATCCACACCTGGCTCAAAATAGAGGGTAGGAGTGGTCAATTGTCCCTTGCCGACCTTACCTGAATCTGCCCCTATATGTTTTGAAGTTGAATCCCCTGCTGTGTCAATTGTACAGCTGCCAACATGGATGTAAGAACAAAAGTTAAATCCAGCGAAGGTTTTGGTCGTGCTGAAGAAGCTACTTGTGGGGGCAATGCCTTGAAATTTTATGCAGCTGTGTGGTTGAGAATTTCACGGACTGGTTTGCTCAAGGTTCAGGATAAGGTAGGCTTTCTTCGGATATTTACATTTTCTCCATGATAACTTATCTCAAAGTGCCTGTCTAGGTGTAAAGACAAAAAAGTGCCTCTTATATGATTTGGTGCCTTCCATTGTTTCTAAGATGGTTAACCTTGCGTCTTCTAGTCTCCCTGAGCCTTAGCTGCCTAACAGACGCCTTGACTTCAATGTTTTACAAGAGGAAGGACCACTGAACTACAGAATATAAATGCCACCACCCAAAAGAAAGGAAAACAAAGATTCGAAGGCAATAGGAGAAAGAACAAACAAACGAACCAAAAAATAAGAATGAGAAAAAGAAGTAAACATTGAGGTCAACGACTATTGGATAGCTGTCTACTTTTCTTCTTCTTTGCTTATGTCCTGTTGGTGATTTTTCATTGCCTCTCATTTTTCTTAACCTGCAGGTACATGGCCTTGGTATTTGCATACAAGTGGTCAAGAACAAACTGGCACCTGCAATGAAGAAAGCTGAACTGGTCATACATTTTGGAAGGGGCATACGTTGCGAAAATGAGGTTTTGGAATTGGCCCTTGAACATGGCCTGATTCTAAAAGAAGGAAATAGTTACTTCGTCGAGGGGGAGGTTTTCAGCAGTGAGCAAGATGTGGAAAGACATTTAGTGGATAATGAAGAGATTCAAGATAAGATCGTCAATGACTTGAGAAGTCTATTGTTTCATAGGAAGTGAATAATGTATTGGAAACTGTGTTTTGATATTGCCATTCCGATGCATGAGATGCCCACCATTTCCACCTTACATTGCCCCCGCAAAGATGAAAATTGAATTGGGGTTATGTTCTTGGCATTCTGATTCTCTTGCATTACCATTTGAAAAGGATTCTGTTTTCTGGCCTCCAAATTTTGAAGTCGGGCTGGAAACAGTGATATCTGCAGCTTTCTGTTTCCCTGCTTGTTATGAGTTAAGATTGCGGGCCGATCCATCTGGAGAACTGGTACATTGTGACGTGTTACTTCAATGGTTGATGCATTCCAGGCTTTTTTCCCCCTAATGCAATTTGGTTATTCTGTCTGTCAGGTTCATGGTATCAGACTGAGGGAGCCTTTGTGTTTCCAAGTTCAGGTGTGTTTGTACTGCTTTCTTTTTCACTTTCTTGCACTTGAAACTCCAGAAATAAAATTCCATATACTCCATGCTTTGTTATGAGAACACTAGATGCCGATATCTATGCCAGCAATTAGTTGAATCCTTTATATATATGTACAACTACTCAGGCAGAGTTAAGAGTAGGTTTATCATGTGTGGGAATTTTAATTAGGTTTGTGGACTAAATGTAGAGTTTGCAGTTGCTTTTAGTAATGATCATTATGGATAATATAGACGCCTGGACGTAACGTCCGAAAGATGATACTAGTATGGAACTCAGGCCAAATCAGACTGGCCTTGTGTATCAGCAACCCTTCTGACTATCTGCAGTCATTGCCATATAGAGGAGCACTCTGTCGTAATAAATATAACTCGAGCTGTCTTCTTGGCTTCTTGCTGCTGTGCTTAGAATATTTTTGAATTGTCAGTGCAATAGATCACGAAACTGGTCCTCTTTAGTTTAACTACCATTATTCTGCTAGCTTGCTTTTCAAATTCCTAAACGAAATATACATTCAAAGCAACTATACATTGCCCCATTTTTGTATTCATGTGCAATGCTGCACATTCAATTTGTGACAGCATTGCTCATGTTCTTGGAACAAAAATGATGAATCGTACCTTACTAGCTGAGTATTTCTTCTTGAAAGTTCTCTTGATTCATGGACTAAAGGGCAATTTGATTTTGTGTCAATGCAGTGCTGATGATATCAGGAGAGCACAAGTAGTCTGTACTCTGCACCAATGTACGGCATCAGCAACTCAAGCAGGATGTCTTGTGCAATCCACATGAGATGCAAAGATTGTGAATCCGGGCTCATTTTTTTAAGAGGTCTTTGCATTCCCTCAACGCTGGAAATTTTACTAGGGTTGTGTCATCACTCGTCCGAGATCTGTTGGCCGACAATGTCATTGGGTTGATTTGAAACCATCATGAATGTGAAGCATTTTGGTTCTCTCTTTGCTTGCAATGTAAAGAGTGATAGGTGGACTGTCGTGAATGTGAAGCATAAGTCGTACATTTTACAAGAATATTTGAAACTGATGATCAATCGATTATGATTCTTTAGTGGACATATGTCTGTTTCATCATGTAGCTGTCTTTCCTTTTGGTTTACTGTCACCGGAAACCATTGGAATTGTTACAAGATGAAAACAAGCAATGTAACAATGTAAGTTGGTATTTGGAGATAAACAAAGTTTGAGGGCTTGCTATTCGTTACTTATTTGTCAAACTGCTACCCTGCTTTGACTGGTAAAGCAGGTCAAATCACCAGTAATATGTACATCATCTGACTCGTAAAGCAGGTCGAATCACCAGTAATATGTACATCGCTGATGACAAACCGTATCAAGAACGAAGAGTAACTTGACTATGTACAGAGCCATCCTCCATCCTTATCCATGATTTTAGAGAGAATGGGCGTTCTGTAATTTCGATTATTCTTGCCCCTCTCGGCCAATTCCCGTAGCCACCATAGCCAGTGTGTCTAGCATAGCATAGCCATAGTTTCTTGTAAGGACAGCACCAGTCGAGCCCGTGGTTGTGACCCACAAACACAGCCTGCTCAATATAAGAGAAGCACGCCGACTCAGCAAAATGCCAGAATTTATGTCCGAAGCAGCCGGAACATATAATAGTTGATCTTATTAGAAGAACGATTGCAGCCCCAAAGGAAAATAACCAGAAAATGAACCCAAGATTACTATTCGTGAAAAACACTATCTGAATGGTTAGGGTGAGGCAAGATTACCTTGACAGAAGGCCTTCCGGTTAATAAATTCATCATCCCATTCTCTGCTTCTTGAGGTGCAACTTTCTCTTTGTTGATTGAACCAACACAAGGCTTCAGTATCATGAACCACGGAGCCACGTCATTGTATGACTTGCTAGGTATATGCCAAAAGATTATCTCAGGCACCCTGTTGAACAATATCTCGACATTAGGTCTCAGGAAAAACACCACTAATCAGGTCTAAAATAGTCTAACACGAACATACCTTGAATCAGGGTTAATCTTCTGTGATTTGTTCTTGAACCATTCTACTTGGGCACTCGAGATAACTTCAGGATAGGACCCCCCACCGGAATCCAAGAAGTACAAGAACGCCAATGGGGATTCTGAATCATCATCAGATGAGACCTTGAGGACATAGTTGGACACACTTGGCCATAGATCTCTTGGACCATTATTAGATAATGATAGCCGGCTACTCCCAATCTCACGCTTAATCAACTCCAAGCGTGATGTCCCTATGAAGCTACAAACTCCGTCTGCTGCACCGTAGGTTCCATCAACATAGACAATTATTTTCCTAGATGAGTCGTTACCATATGAATCATATTACATAATTACATCAAAGTATCAAGTTAGAAGTACCACTCATGAAGACCTTGGTTTACCTTTATATGAAGAATTTGCTGATGAGCAATGAACCGGAGGAATCCCGCCTGTTGAAAACCATTCAATTGGCCAGACGAACTGTGCATCATCATGGTTCCCAAACACACTAGCCCAAGGTATGCCCCTAGCTCTGGTTGGTGCGATAGCCATATCCCAATATTGACTCGCATTTGCAACAGGCATATTATTTGCAGTGATGAGATCTCCTAGATAGACCACAAAATCTGCAAAAACTTTCAGTGGTAAGTTGATAGTACAAAATGACTCTTGAAGAAAGATATAAAACTAATCCAGTTTGTTTCTCTTGCGTTTCCATCATAAAATGGAGGCGGCTCAATTATTGGAAATTGGAACCAGTATCACCATAACCTTAGCATATGTAAGTTTTTGTAACCTTACCTCATGGCATGCACGACTGCATATTGTCAATCCCATGGTCTCCCATCTCTGACAGGCAAAACAATTTCAGAAATAATAAATAGGCAGCTTCATGCTTTAGTCCACTGCAGTTTATGCAGTATCACAGACTCTCCACAGACATCCATGATTCCAACAATCGCTCAATGTATGCACGTAAATGCATACTGAACAACTGACCACATATTCCATCATCTCATAACTTTGCACCACATCTTCGACCATCATATACATGAGTTCACATATCACTCAATCTCACCGCATACAGCTTTAACTACCTCAAATCACATATCATGCCAAGAATTGAGCAACCAATACATAAAAATCATAAAAAGAGAGTCAAATCTTCGATGCCAATCACATGTTCAACAGCAACAACCCAGTATTCCCGTCACAAGACAAGGTGTGGGGAGACCCTCCCCGAGATGTATAAAATCTTACCTCTGTTGTTATGAACTACTGACAAACTATTGTCCTAATATGCCAATCAAATACATTCCGGCAATCAAACGACGAACAACGAATCGACGCAAAACAAGACCTTCCCTATCCTCTCACCTGGTTTTTCCACATCGAGCACTCCCTCCATCACTCTCACCGAATTCACATCCTGCTTCGGCCCCCAATCCGTCCACGCGTTCTCCCCGAAATGCAAGTCCGCGAATACCCCCACCTTGAACGGAGCTCCGTCCCCTCTCGGCCGGAGCTCCCTCTCCGGCGACATCCTCAGCGCCACCACCGTGCTCCAATTCCCCCCGCCCACACAATCGATCCCGAGAATCATCATCAGCGCGAGGTGGAAGATCACGTAGAATCGCGTCGCCGCCATTTTTGGCCGGAGATCGAGCTAGGGTTCCGGCGACTGCGGGAAAAGTGGGAGATGGTTGAGTGTTGGGTTTGGGGAAGTGCAATCACTCGAAGGAGATGCCTGGGGTTGGTGCAAAGGTTAGGTGGAGAGGTGGAAGCAAGTTGGTCAATGTTTGATGGGGAGTGGTGATGGGTTGGGATATTCCCGATGGATTGGTATAATGATTGATTCTTATTTTTTGTTTTTATTTTATTGATTAATAAAATAAATATTTGTTTTTAATTTTATTTTTTTGTTTTTAATTTTAAAATTAATGAAATGAAATCTAAATACAAAAATCCAAAAAATTTGTTTTTGATTTTTGATTTCTGATTCATCTGAATATAATATTTAATATCATTTTTAATTTAAAAATAATTTTTATTTTTATTATTGATTTTAATTTTTATAATTTTAATAATGATATCAAACAGATATGTGATGTTCTCTGTGTTGCTTTCATGCATGGCAGCCAATAGCCCGTGACTCATTTGGATGTGTGAAAAGGGCAAGTGGGCAAGCCATAGATGGGATTGTATCACCTCAGATCGGGGAGGGTTTAGCCCTGAGAGGGGGAGTCGAGCTGACCAGATTACTGGATGCACAGAAAGTGGTGCTTCAAGGGGACTGCAAACCAGCAATGGAGATGTTGAAGACGAAGGTTGTGGACATTTCTATGTTTGAAGGAATTATCGAAGATAGCTTAGCACTGTCCAGTGTTTTTTTTGTGAGTTTTATTGTTCATGGGTTTCTGGAGAAGCAAATCGGACCGCTCATGTTATGGTCATAAATGTTTCTGAATGTTACCAACGTAATATGCAAGATTTGACCTTATCAAAGACAATCCTGTATGAATGTATCCATGATTTGAGCAATGAAACTTAAAACGTTTTATTGGACATTTTTAAAAAAGAAAAAAAAGGGTACCCACAAATAGACGAAGTCCTATTCAAATTCTAAGTGATTTTTATATCTTGAGAGACGAAATTAGGTTTGATATTTACTTTAAACGAAACATAAGAAACAAATCGCATTATCTTATTTGATGTGCGACGAAGAAAGCTCTTCAAAGTAGGTATGGCAGGGAAGGTGAAAATGACCTCAAGTCATCACACCCTTTCTGACCTCGGCGACACACATGCTACGATGGTCAGGACAGAGTAATACAATCCCAGTAAGGTGAGCTAACACTCAAAAACCCATCCAATATTCGAATTGTAGTTTTGCAACAAAGTTGCGACTGTCTGCATGAAGTCAGAATCGTTAGCAATCGTCGATTAGCCAAATAACTTGTTCAAACATTATTGTATATATTGTATCGTTTGTGAAATCTTTAGAATCAGTTCATGACGAGAACACCAATCATATTGTTGTTTTATCGTTCGTGAGTCAAAAAAAAATATGATATTGATATAGGTATGACTTTGAAACATTGCATCAATCTCTGAAAAACCATTCAATAGTCCGCGTGCTATCATTTTTTTATTTTTTATTTCGTCTCATTGATTATTTTATTTTCTCTTTTTAAAAATGGTTGAGACAGACATATGATTTTTTTATTTCATTTTATTATAATATTCTAAGTTTTTTCTATCCAAAAATCATTTTTGTTCACAAGATGATCATGATTTTCGTTATCGATTTTTTTCACCCTTATTTTGATTTCTCCGAATTTACAGCCCCAAGTGAACGTCTAAGTTCAGGTTTATGCCAATATTTGTTGCCGCTTCGTGGTCCCGAGATATGTAGCTCAGACAAAATATTTTTCGGCGACGTTACTGAGTCAACAACTTGTAGGAGAGTGTTGTACTGGCCAACGTTGTTTGTCTTGGACACATTCCTTGGGAAGCCCGTTGTTTTATCTATACAATAGTCTTATCAAATTTAATGAAAAATTCAGTACTCTTCGCATCTTGAAAATGCTTGCTACAGTGGATCAACTCTTTGCATCTTCTTCGAAAGCTTGTTGATAAGAAAGGAGATCGTGATAATTAGTTGATTAATATTATATTAGTTTTTTCATTAAAAAAAACATAACGTTAGTTAGTTTTCGAAAAATATTACATTTTGGTGAAACATTGATCATAATATAACTTATGTATTTTCATATGATGGAGGTGATTAAAACGATTAAATAATTTTTGATATAAAAGCCAAACTCATAAAATTAAATAATTCTAAAATTATCGTATTTTTAATACGGTCAAAGAAGATTAATGTAACAGTTTCCAACAAACAACTACAGCGTGTTTTAATCGTTAGATTAAAAAAAATAAGAAATTAAAAAAATAAAAAATTCTCATCAATTTCAAATATGATAATTACAATTGTTAAAAACACTATGTAGTTATTTGTTGACAATTGCTGCATTAGTTCTTATTTCTTATTTTATATGAGCCAAAAAAAACTATAATATTTCGAAAAAGAAAAATAACATCAGAAGTTGTTCACAAATAACAACAATAGATAAAAATAAGTTCAAATTAATCATTATTTTTATTTTTTTATTTTTTATTTTTTATTTATTGTTTTGAATTTCAGAAATAGTGGGATTGTGTGTATTGTTATTGTCCATGAACAGTCTTTTTCTTTTACTCTATTTTTTTTTTTTTCTTGATGACAAAATTGTATTTTTCTTTTAACACGTTTTTTATATGAATGTATAATATGTACCGGGTGAAAATAGATGTTAATCTTCACATCAATTACTACCAAACTTAATCGTTACTGGTAATAATAACGGTGAAATATCTTGTTGATCATACAACTTATCAAAAATATCTCAGTCAGGTCCTGAATTATTTTGGTACCAAGATGTACCTCAAATTATTTCAGAGTTGTCAGACAATTCTTCAACTCTTGCTACATGTAAACCATATCTTGTTAATCTTTTTTTTTTTTTTACGTACAATTTTTTTTGGAAGTTGGTACAAAATATTTTCGTACCGTACAAAATTTGAATAAACCGACAAAAAATAAACAAGAGACAAAAACAGTAACAATAAATAGATGGAGTAGGTCATATAATCACATTGAGAACGAGTTGTTGTTCCCTTTTTGGTCTCTTTCTCTTGTGGTTCCGCCCTCCATCACAGTTTCGCATACACAAGAAAACCACACAAAAAATTTTCACGAGAGCCATTCAAATTCGCCCAATAATCTCAAACTCTCTGTTTCTCCAATTTTTCTCATTCAAATTGGTTCGATTTCATATCCCGCTATCTTCTATTTTCCATTCAATTAATTGAACATACCCAAAAATCTCTCAGTTTTGTTCCGGCTAGGGTTTCTAGGGTCTGTTTTTGCTGCTTGTTCGTCGAGAAATTTTCGATCTTTTTTTAGGGGTTTTGGTTTAATTTTACTGGGTTTTGGTTTGATTTTTGTGGGTCATGGCGAGGGAAAATTGGGGTCGACAGGGTCGTGAGAATTATAGCAATCGACGAGGTAAGTCATGGCAGAGATCAACACATAGCCGCCCTCCTCTTGGTATGATTTTTCTTCTTATATTCTCTGTTTTTTTTTGTTCTTTTGAATTTCTTTTTATTGATGAAAATCAAGTTTTTTGTGTGTACTTTTGATTATTGCTTTAGATAGTGATTCTGTTGTGCATATTGTGTACTTGATAAATTAAAGTGTTTTGGATTTGGGTTTTTTTTTGTCAGAGATCTGATATGGGTTTGCTTCATTTTAGTTCTTCTCCTTCGTATTTTTGCTGTCTGTGCGAAGACAAGCCACTTCTCATGTTTGTTTAGACATAGTTGGCTTGAAATGGCAATTAGTACAGAGTACTTTACAGAGAATTATATTGTTTGTGTATATTAGTTTTAGTAAGTGAAATATTATCATGCATCCTAGTATAGTTGTCTTTCTTGCACATTGGTTTTTGTACTTTTACTGTTGATGAAGTCTCTGGTTTTGCTTCCTCTTATAATGTTTAGATTTTTATGTTTTATTTTATTTTATTCTCTTGAGGAGTAGCACGTGGTTTTGTGCTTCCTGTTTTGGGTATCTTTGGCAGATTTTCATGCATCCTGCAGCTTCTTAGGAGGACAGCTTTTTGTTTCATGTACGGAAATGCTATTTGGTCCATATCTGCTGTTTTTGCTTAGATTTGGTATTCAACCGTAATGCCAACCAAATGGGTTATTTTTGACGTTCTTTGGTAGTATGTTAATTATGATTATAAGCTCGATTGAATATTACTATTCATAGTTCAATTGTCATGGGAGGATGGTTTTCGGATATTTGGTGACACGAGCCGAATAGGAATAGGTTAAATTCAAACAAATGTTTCTCGAACATGAGATCGGGTTAACATTTCAGGTCTTAAAGGTGAAAGGTTTGATTTTTTGTTTGATCCACTAAATATCGGTCATAGCAACCTTAATATTGGCTGATATATCAGTTTGGGATCTTCGACCGCTGCGATATGAGTATTATAATTGATATGAAAAAATTCAATCAATATCATCATTGTAGCGCGCAATATCGATCCGATATTTGCTATTTCAGCCCGATATCCGGTATAAAAAATTATATAAATTCGCTTTAATTTTTTATAAATTCATTCT
Source organism: Drosera capensis (assembly GCA_001925005.1). NCBI lineage: Eukaryota > Viridiplantae > Streptophyta > Magnoliopsida > Caryophyllales > Droseraceae > Drosera > Drosera capensis. Next base: position 74,236 of record LIEC01000100.1, read on the forward strand.
CTTCTTAAAAGAAGATGTAAGGTTGCGAGTTGATTAATTTATCGTGTTGATGTTAAAGGAGGCTCCTACTTAGAATTTGGAAGCAAAATAGTGTTGCAATGAACATTTGTTTGCTTTTTTGTCATTGAATGAATTCTAAAAGTTGTGTTTTTTGGATGATTAGTTTATAAATAAGTATTTAGTTTTTGTTTTTTTAAACATTTATCTCTAATGGTAGAATGATTATACATTATTTAAGAAAATCTGATATTCGATCATAGGCTCGATAGATCGTCCGTTATCCTCTATCCGATATGCTTAGCTGTCCTCCATTCCATGTCAGCTATCTGCTATCTAGAACCATGGCTTGTTCTTTAAGCAATGCTCAAAAGGATCTCTAGTTTTAACAACCTTCAATAGTGAGCCATGAAGAGGTCATGCTCTTTCAAATTCTCCACAATTCCTTTATATATTTTATTTGTGGATCTTAGTACTATGAGAACGTCGTTCAAAACTTCGTCGTGATGTGATTTTGTCGTAACCTTGCAGGCTGTCAATCATCAGTGCCATCCTGGGAGAAGAAGTTCTGTGCAACTGTAGGGGCCGTTCCATGGCACAAGCTCATGGAAACAAAGAAGTTTCTGCACCTGTATTCTGATATCATTGGCTGGAAGGACTCTGCTTGTGAAGAGGCATTTAAGAACGCCAAGCAACGTTATTGGGCTGAGATAAACGGCATGCCAAGCGACATCAAGCTGCCCGATCCTGACATCTATATAGACGAGATCGACTGGAATCCCAAGATTGATCCTGAGCTCATTCTGGAACTAGAGCAAGAACCCCTCATAATAGACAAGTCAGAGCAGGATCCTGCCATCGTGGATCTCGGAAGTCTCTTGGACCCAGTTCAGCCAATCCCGTGCACTGGTTGGGACGACGATCAGGTGCAGCCTAAGGCAACTGGAGTGTCTGAGACTGTTCCCCAGTTCATAGAGTGCAACGATCATGGAGGCAAAGGTGAAAACCATTGGGATACGTCGTATGTGTGGGGCCGTGAAGGGGTGAGAGAGAATGGATGGGATGCCAAGGTCGAGCCTGACGGCTGGCATCATGATGCTGTAAAAGAGAATCGTTATGATCAATCAAAGGATTCAAATGGCTGGGATTGCAAGAATGAATTTTCCGCCAATGGAGATACTAGAGGTTGGGGAAGATGGAAGGGCGACACCAGAAAGCAAGAAGGTGCTGGTTGGTACACTTCTAGGTATGCATCGCCTGCCTATCATCAGGATGGTTATAAAGTGTATCGAGGGAGCAGGGATGGAAGGTTCGGGAATGGGACTGATTATGGGTACGGACAAGTGCCACTGGTGGAGAGATTACCTTCTTATTGGCGTTGGTAGAGTTAGCCTGGTGTTATTATCCGTGATGGGTACCGAAGTTAGCCTGGTGTTCTTATTGGCGTTGGTAGAGTTAGCCTAATTATGGGTACTGGAGTTTTGTCGTCTCGTGATGTAAGTTTCGTAAGGAGCAAGTTTTGTTGGAACAGACCAGGGCGTTGTGATCAAGAAATAAATGCTGTGATCCGATCCTCGAATAACAAGGTGACCTCCCTAGTGTATGAGTTTTTGTTCCGTTGAGGGGATAGTAGGTTATGATTGCATTCGTTCGTTTGAACTTGTATGTAGATATATAAATGTGTGACCTAGATATCAGTGTTGAGATAATTTTGAGATATCAGTACTTTCTAGTCGGCGCCAATTTTCTTTTATTTCAAGCTTTGATTTTGCGTTGTACTAAGCAATACCCACTCGAAGGTGTTACTGTGAAGTCTGCCGTATTATCCTTTTAAGCTCAGTCGCGACATTGCAACTCACCATTAAGAACTGAACCTGAACTATGTTTTTCCGGGTTAGTGTTAACTGGAATGGGCATATAGGAACCTGAAAGCCTGAAATGTGTTTCCAGGTTCGTGTCAACTGGAATCAGCATATATA
>LIEC01000101.1:0-24134 GCA_001925005.1 Drosera capensis
TAAACCTTACAAACAGCAAATCTAGCTATTACAAGCTCATATAGTGCCACAAGCGTGGAACCTTTTTAAATAGTAACCCCACTTCTCCTAGGATCAATAAGATCGAGATGATCATGATTAACAACTTCATGATTTCACCATAAACTAACCAGCTATGACTCCTTTCGCTTTTCCTTTTTCAAGTTAATTTATCTCATCTGTTCTCACATATGTCCCAGCTTTGAGATATAATTAACATGTGCAAGCCATCTCACACAGTTCTCTCAGCTCTTCTCTGCAATCAGGGTCACTTCCATATGACATATGTAGATGGATTCATAATTTCATCTTAGTATAAAGGCCATATTCGTACATGTTTAAACATTTTTCCTAACTTCTGCCACTTCTATCATTCATTGGCACAACCCCTTCTTTGCCATCTGAAATTCAGAAGCCTATGGTAGAGTTGGTCCAATTGCTATCCTGTAAAAATATAAGATACATAGTACATACTTTAGTCAGGAAAAAACCCGTAAGGCACTCTTCCATTTCTGTTATCCTACATTTATTCCTGGTGCAAGGTAAATCTACCATCAACTTAAATTTCATCAAGGGATATTCTAACTAGTACAAAGTAGCATTTGCTACCCTATACTCAAAATTTACCACTTACAGCCCTACGGCCATTTACATCAGTATGGTTTTAATGTCACTCGATCTCATTAAATGGCTTTGGCTTTATGTTTAAGATTTTGGTGCTATACATGCCCAATTCTGTAGCTTCCATGTGCTCTTCTTTTCTCTTATGCATTCAGATTTTCCAAAGCAATCCTTCTGTTCCTTGAAGCCATATATTGCCACGTACAACCATTAAGACAGATTTCCGTTCAACTTTTTGCATCAGCTATTTGTCACAATGAAAAATCCTTGCTTTCTCTTCTATCGGTACACAGGATGAATTAATCCTCGTCCTCCAACGTCTCACCATAAGTCTCCCTCTTGCTAGTACTCTATCCCTACAGTTGAAAAAAACATGAATTAAATTCTGGAATCCTAAGAAACACAAAGCTATCACTAGTAGGGATTTTCACAAAAAACAATCAATAAATACTGGTTTACATATCAATACCACAAAAGTTTATACGTCACACAACTCAGTAGTCTCTTATGCACCTCATCAGCTATGGATTCACTAGAACACACCCATCTTCTAAGTTTTCTCTTCTCGCCCTCATAGAACAAATCGATATAATCAGGGGACTTCTTACAGGGTGATGCTCTCTATTCAACAATTGCATCCAATGATTTCATCCAAAACCTAATTTAATATGTAACTGGCAATTTTAAATCCTCAATCACCTAATTTTTTACACTAGGTATCGTTATTACACAAATTACGTTTGTCACTTGGGACATATTTAATGTGAGATCAATTTCAGCGATCGAAATTCTTGTATTTAGAAGGCTTTAGTAGGATACATTGTAAGGGGTTTTGATAGATGTAGTCCCAATCTAGATGCATTAAGAGGTATTTAATAAGTAAAAACACTTTCTTTGCAAAAGATTGACTATAACCTTTTCCTTGAAGCATTACCAATAAATTAGTCTAACCTATCCTTTACAGAAGATCAATATATATACTACAAAGTTAGAATCATAAAGCAAATGATGCTACTTCATCCAAGTCTTGAAATGATGCTTGAAGGCACGAAACTGATAAAATCTCTATCTAACACATACACAGTAGCTATTCTTGTGTGCGCTCACATCTTTCCAAATTTAAGAGGATCCTGTGCTCTGAAGTTACCTAACAATGCAACTGTGCCAGGGATCTTTGTGTTTGGAGACTCAATTGTGGATACCGGTAACAACAACTATATTCCGACCCCATGCAGGTCGAACTTCCAACCTTATGGCAGGGATTTTCCAGAAGGCAAAGCCACAGGAAGATTTAGTGATGGGATAAATCCTTCCGACATTATTGGTATTATCATCTTCTACTCTACATTCATTAAAACTGAACTCCATTGAGTTGCAACTTTGACTCAGCATCTTGATTTGAGAAGAGAATTATGAGTCAGCTTTTACGGTGCCAGCAGCAGTAGGTTTCACATTTAACCGATGATATAGAGGAGGAAGCTTTATCTGAAATTGGATATATAGATTGTATTTGTGCATTGTAGGACATTAAGTTACCCTTAGACCATATTTATTAATCTCAGTTCTTAGAAGCATGTTAGTGTCAGGACACAAATCATACAATTCAATCACATTGTTCCTATCATAATGTGAAAAATCCACAGCTCAAGCATTCGGAGTAAAGAAGTTTGTTCCAGCATATCTTGATCCCAGTCTATCCATTAATGAGATGCTAACTGGGGTAAATTTTGCCTCGTCTTGCTCTGGTTATCTTCCTCTCACAGCCACATACAAGGTAAAATGAATTCTTTAAATAGGAATAGCTTTGAATTACTGACCTGATTTTGGAAACTCTGAGGGGAAACTTTCAAACGAAAGCTCTAACCGGCTGTTCTTGTTCCAGTACTTCTCACTGTCATTGGAGAACCAATTAGATCTGTTCAAGCAGTACATTGTCAAGGTGAAAGCAGCAGTTGGAGAAGAAAGAGCATTGGAAATAGTATCACAAAGTATATACGTCATATGCACCGGAAGCAATGATTTCTTATACTACTACGAAACACAAAAATCTGGAAACATGTCAGCCTTCACAGATTCAGTCGTCAACTATGCTTCAGGTTTTCTCAAGGTCCGACTCATTTCCATATGCTGAACATACCCAAGGTTTTCCAAATCGTTAGCTTAAAAAAGAAAAAAAAAAAAAAAACACACACACACACACACACACAAAAACAAATGTCATCAAGTTAACAATAGCTTTAAACAGTATCTGATCTTCTTGATAACCACTCTATCACAATAACAAGCAGAGATTATACGATACTGGGGCACGAAGGGTCATTTTAGGAGGTTCGGCACCACAAGGTTGTCTTCGTGCCGCAAGGACAAACTATGGAGGGCTGCTTAGATTCATAGTAGAGAGCTTTAACCAAGACAGCCTAGATTTCAATCTCAAGTTGCAAGTAATGCTAAAGTCTCTTCAAAATACCCTCCAAGGATCAAGATTCGTCTATTTTGATTTATACTACACAGTCCTTGACTTCTTTCAAAACCCGCATGAATACGGTATGAAAGCAGATACTATTTTGGATAGCTTGTTCATAACTAAGATGGCCGACTCTTATCTCTGACACAAAGTGCTTTTTTCTTTCATTCTTCTTGTAGGGTTCGAGGTAGTCGATAAAGGATGCTGCGGAACAGGATTATTTGAAGAGGGGGCTCTCTGTAATATATTTAGTAGCCTTATTTCCTGCCCGAACGCCTCTAAATATGTGTTTTGGGACGCTTCTCATCCCACACAAACAGCTTATAATATCGTTCTTGCTAAGAATTTTAACCAAACCATGTCTCAATTTTTCTGAAAGATGATGATGGTTTCTTACCGATGGTTAGGTAGCTTTCTATCCCACAGCAACAGATCATTAACTCATTCCAATAACCATGAGAATGGCTCTAAACACCGGTGTTAATCTCAAGGGAGTTGTTTCCATTTTTTAAAATGTTTATAACGTTCAATATCTCACTTGAAGATTGCATAGTAAACAATGATAGACTTATCGTGAATTCAACAAGTTTAGTCTACAGCAATGAACTATCAACCCCAACAATGAGAACTTCATGAGTGGCACTTAAGGGTATAGGCTTATAGCTGTTTAAGGTTTTAGTGCTATACAAGTATACATGCCCAAATCTGTAGCTTCCAAGCCCTCTTATGCATTCAGATTTTCAAAAGCAATCCTTCTTTTCCTATAAAGCCAGGAATTGTCACGTACAACATTAGACAGATTTTTGTTCCCCTTTACGTGTTAGCTACCTGTCTTTGACTTAACCACATCGAAAGATCCTTGTCTTCTCTTCAATCAGTAAACATGATACATTCATCCTCGTCAGCTAACCTCTCACCATAAATCTTCCTCTTGTCAGGATCCTATCCCTAGTTTTTGCTCCAGCTGATACATGAATTAAATTCTAGAATCCTAAGAAACGCAAAGCTATCACTAGTAGGGATTTTCACACAAAACAATCAATAAATACTCGTTTACATATCAATACCACAAAAGTTAGTACTTCACACAGACTCAATAGTCTCTTATGTACCTCGTCAGCAATGAATTCAATAACATACACCCATCCTCTCAGTTTTCTCTTCTCTCTCTTATAGAACAAATCGATACAATCAGGAGAGCACATACAGAATGATGCTCTCTCTTCGACAATTTCATCCAAAACCACCAAGAACCGATCTGACAATTTTGAAACCTCAGTCACCTAAATTTTGACACAAGATATCATTCTTACACGAACTAAGTTGGCCACTTGGGACATATTTAATATGATATTAATTTCAGCGATCGAAATTGTTGTAATTAGAAGGCTTCAGTAGGATACATTGTAAGGGGTTTTGCTAGATGATGTCCAAATCTAGATGCATTAAGAGGTATTTAATGTGTAGAGACACTTTCTTTGCAAAAGGTTGACTACATCATTTCTCTTAACGCATTACTAATAAAATTAGTCTAAACTAACCTTTACAGAAGATAAATATATATACTGAGAATTTAGAATCATAAAGCAAACGATATTACTTCATCAAAATCTTAAAATGATGCTTGAAGGCACTAAACTAATAAAATCTTCCTCTTAACACGTACACAATTGCTATTCTTGTGTGTGCTCTCATCTTTCCAAATCTAAGAGGATTCTGTGCTATGAAGTTACCAACCAATGTGACTGTGCCAGGGATCTTTGTGTTTGGAGACTCGATTGTGGATGCCGGTAACAACAACTATATTTCGACCCTATGCAAGTCGAACTTCCTACCTTATGGCAGAGATTTTCCAGGAGGCGAAGCCACAGGAAGATTTAGTGATGGGATAGTGCCTCTGACATTGTTGGTATTATCATCTTCTACTCTCTACATTCATTCGAACTTACTGTGTCAGCTTTTATTGAGTTGCAACTTTGACCACAGATTCTTAATTTGAGAAGAGAATTATGAGTCAGCTTTTACAATGCCAATACCAGTAGGAGAGGGATTTAACCGATGATTTAGAGGAGGAAGCTTTATCTGAACTTGGATGTATAGAATTTACATATGCCTTGTAGGGCATATTCAGTAATCTTAGTTCTTAGAATTTTATACCATCAGTGTCAGGACAGTACACAAATCATACAATTCAATCACTTCATTTCTATCCTAATGTGAAAAACCCGCAGCTCAAGCATTCGGAGTCAAGAAGTTTGTTCCAGCATATCTTGACCCGAGTCTTTCCATTAATGATATGCTAACTGGGGTGAATTTGCCTCGGCTTGTTCTGGTTATCTTCCTCTCACAGCCACATACAAGGTAAAATGATAACTCTATACAGGAATAGTTTTGAATTTACTGACCTGATTTAGGAAACTCTGAAAGGAAACTTTCAAACGAAAGCTCTAACCACCTCGTCTTGTTCCAGTACTTCTCACTGTCATTGGAGAACCAATTAGATCTCTTCAAGCAGTACACTGTCAAGGTGAAAGAAGCAGCAGGGGAGGAAAGAACAACGAGAATAGTATCACAAAGTATAGTCATCATATGCACCGGAAGCAACGATTTCTTACACTACTACAATTCTGTCGTCAACTATGTTTCAGGTTTTCTCAAGGTCAGAGTAGTTTCCATATGCCAAACATCCCAAATGTTTTCCTAATCGTTTGCTTAAGCCTTAAAAGGACAAAGAACCAAATGCCTTTCAAGTTAATTATAATTAATAGGTTTAATTAATTTTTAATCATCTTGTTAACCAACTTTATCCCTATAACAAGCAGAGATTATATGATATTGGGACACGAAGGATCACCTCAAGAGGTGCACCACCACAAGGTTGTCTTCCTGCTGCAAGGACAAACTATGGAGGGCTGCTTAGATTCATTGTAGAGAGCTTTAACCAAGACACCCTTAATTTCAATCTCAAGTTGCAAACAATGCTAAAGCCTCTTCAAAATACCCTCCAAGGATCAAGATTCGTCTATTTTGATTTCTACTACACAGTCCTTGACCTTGTTCAAAAACCGCATGACTACGGTATGTAAGAAGATACTACTTCGGATAGCTAGTTCATAACTAAGATGGTGAACTCTTATCTCTGACATTGAGAGCTTCTTTCTTTCTTTATTTTCGTAGGGTTTGAGGTAGTCCACAAAGGATGCTGTGGAACAGGATAATTCGAAGAGGGTCCTCAATGTAATATATTCAGTTCCCTAATTTCCTGCTCAAATGCTTCCAAATATGTGTTTTGGGATGCTTCTCATCCCGCACAAGCTGCTTATAATATCATTCTTGCTAGGAATATTAACCGAACCATGCCCCAATTTTTCTGAAAGAAGAGGATGGATATGGCTTCTTACCGATGGTTAGGTAGTTTTCTATCCCACAGCAACAGATCATGTAACTCATTCCAATAACCATGAGACTGGCTCTAAACACTTGCGTAATCTCAAGGGAGGAGTTTTTTTTTTTTTTTTTTGATGTGTATACCGTTCAATTATCTCACTTAAAGATTGCATAGTAAACAACGATAGACTTATCATGAATTCAACAAGTTTAGTGTATAGCAATGAATTATCACCCCCAACAATGAGAACTTCATGAGTGGCACCTAAGGGAATGTAAAGTGGAAGAAACATTCATGGAATGAAGAACTTAGATATGTAACAGACCTGTCTACACAGGTTCACTAGTGCAAGCGGTCACTGACAAAGCTAAAAGCCAAAAAAAGGGCCATACATTCGTTATGGAGTTTGCAACATCAGAGTAAACTGGCATACACTGAGGAAGTAAATCTGCAACGATTATATGGCAAGTTGGCTAATGTAGCAACACTTTTCTTGTGTCTGCCTATGTCTCTATGTGGTGTTAAGAATGGCTTGAACTTCAACATAATAAACTCCAAAATCATGAATCACATTTAGTCATAGATTTGGGGTAGTTTAATGTTCAAAGGAACATCATTTTACAACCCGACTGTGCCATAGTCATTATCAGCATAACCTACAGCCATACTGGGCAAAACTTCTATGAATGGTCCCTTGTTAAATTAATGACATGAAAAATGGTTCCAATAATATTTTTAGTATGCAATGCAGCTACTGAAACTACTCACAGTTGCAATACACAAGTAGACATGATAAACTATAACAAGTTACCAACCTCATTTGTAAAGGAATAAGTGGAAGTCTGAGCCACTAGAACTATCTCATATTGTTTCGATCAAAATCAAACCTACTATTTAAAAGACATGATCAACTTGTCAATTCAATTGCGGCTCAACAAAGACAAAATAAAAATAAAAATGATAACCGTACTTCAACATGTCAGCTACAACCTACCCTTTGTTGACGACCCTATGGCAATTGGCTGCCTAATATTCTCCGAGGACAGTAGAAATACTATTATACTGCTCAGGGTTAAGGTCAGGATGAGGTTTGATGGAGATTCTATGCACTTCCACACTCTTGTTGAGATCTGATTTATCTTGAACCATTGTAGGTTGAAAAGCTTAAACGGCTGCATTTAAGAATGACCTCGTCAATGAAGTGCTTGCTACTTGGAACTCCCCTCAATTTGGTGATTTTTATCTACCCTACATTCGTAGTCACTTATCGCAGCACCAAGACCAATATCCTTCTCCCTTCATATTTAACAGATAACTTTCTCATTCATAACACATAATAATCGCCCACACAATAATCCCGACCTGACGGTAATCTCAAATCCATAATACGAAGAGGATAAAAATTAAAAACTACACAAGGACGCGACATCACCATTCCACTACACTTAAACAAAACCCATGTCGTGCGATCCACAAAACTCGAAACTCGATTATGTATACAGCTTCAAATCTACCGTGAGATCAACACACAAAGTTCAGAACTTAGCGGCACAGATAAAATCAACGAAACGCAGCAACAAAAGTCACTTTTCCAGCACAATTATCGGAACATTACCATCTCAACGAACTGGATGCTTCGCCGGCTCATCGACCGTCATAAGAGAAGCGAGGAGGCGGTGAATGAGATCGTTGTGAATGTGGTGAAAGAGAGTGGGAGATTTTGGGGTCAGGGTTTTTGAGGGGTGAGTTGGTGCTGTGAGAACTGGATTTGGGGGGCATTGGAGGGACTGAAAGGGAGAGGGTGGAGCAGATCGGTGAGGGAGGCGGCGGAGGTGGCGACGCGGTGACCCCGAGGGCAAGATGGCGAAACCCGCTTTGGGATTATTCATATCTATTAAAATTACATCATGTAATAATAATAATTATTGTATCGTTTAATATATTTTAAATAATTTTATTAGTGTTTTTAAAAGTATGACAAAAATATGTTAATGATTTTGATTTGTGTAACACAATTTAAAATAGGGTTTTGTGAAGCAGCGGCGACCATGCAAAGGGAAAAAAATAAAAGATTTTAAAAAGAAGAAAAATAAGGAAATTTTCAAATAGATAAAAAAAATAAAATATCAAAATCATTTGTTTTTCTCCTTTTGCCTTTTCCGTTAACAATCGCTCTTGATATACTTTTTCTTTCAAAATATCAATAATATTTTTTTATAATAATTTTGTTTTAAACGATATTTGATTATTCTATTTCGTAACACAAAATTTTTTATACCACGTGAATAAACAATTCAATGATAAAAAAAATACAATGATTCTGATGTGATTTTAATGAACAATAAAATTATCAAAAAAATATAAAAGATTTTAATTCATTATATCTAACTGTTCAAAACCTATGATTGAGGAATTGACATTGTCAAGATTATTTTCAATACTGTCAAGACAATTTATGAGAGTAGTACCTTATCCCCACAAAAGATTGTGAATATAATGGACTTAATAATATTAAAACCTATATTGACAATAACAAAAGATCTCTATCATGTTTCTTTTTCATTCAATCCAACAAAAATATTTGTAGTATCACAAGCATTTGCTTCAACAAATGGGTCTATGGTCATACGAGCATATACGATTAGGCATGTCAGGTTTTGTTCTAATAAAGTCAACAGGCTGCAGCATAAGATATTTTGCTTTTGGTATACTGCAGCCAACAGACAATTCAGAACCAACTCCTGGCGACATCTCTCATCAAAATCTTAAGACAGATCTCTTGGTAAACATTAACAAGAGCCGTGAAGAATGGCAACCTCTTCCATCAAGCAAATACGACGAGAAAGGAAATCCGCCGAGGGCGATACATACTACAATTGCTCATAAAATGACTGGTTCCAAGCAATTACCGAAGGCAGTGAAGAAACAACTAAAAGAATCATGCAGCAAATATAAAATGATGTTTCCTAACTGGGATCCTCCAACATAATATATAGCATACATAGAGCAAACGAGAAACCGAATCCAGCAATCTGAAAAGAAGTGGAAACCAAACCAATCCCGAATGCAGGACGGCCTGATGCTTCACACAGACTTGAGTACAAATACTTGATGAAGATGAAAGCAGGGTTAAACACATGGAGTAGAACGAGGAGGGTTCTTTTCTTTTTATACGCCTTCCGCAAACTACAATATGGAGCAAGCTTTTTGCGCCTTGGATTTCTTCTTCTTCTGCTTGGGTGGTTGCAGCACGACCTTGATGGCTTGATCAAAAACCGCTTTGACATTCTGCAAGAACGAAGAGTAAGAAGTTAGGCACCGGAGACTATACCAGATAGAAGGCATTGATTTTATGCAAGAAGTCAAACAGCCAACACGTAAGAAGTCGTTAAACAGATTTCACAGATTGTTCCATGATCCTTTCCATGGAACCGATCTCATCACTATTTTGAGTCAAGAAGACAGAAGAAGAAAAATCTGATATTTGACGGATACCAGCTGTGTTTTTGAACTGCATTCGATGTAAGCCGGCGCACCAATGAGCTTCCTCAACTCCTCTCCCTGAGAAGTACAAGTCAAAGGAGAAGACAGCAATGTTTATGAGGCCAAATATATCGAACATGGAATGAGCAATTTGCTACTCTATTAAACGATAAGAATTTCCACCTGAGCTGTTGAAATGGGTACAGCACCGGGATGGTCTATGAAGAATTGCTTATCATCTCGAAGGTCTGATAGAAGACATTAAAGCAAGTCACTTTTCATCTGTAGAAGAAGTCTATACGCAAAAGGGCAAATAATAGGTAAACTGATCAAGTAATGGGCACACCACACACATGAAGTGGCTCTGAATAACAATATCGAATCAATTTATCAAAAGCAACGATGTAAGCAGGATGATCAATCAATCCCTGGATGATCCTCGACCGGAGCAAGTTCTTTTTTAGTATATTATAGCCTTGACACATGAACTTGTGAGATGCAAAGAAAAACAATATAACAATTCAAAGTATAGGTTTCAGAATCATCTATGAACAGAGCAAAGTTGCAAAAAGAAAGGAATCTAACCAAGTTTTGTCCCAACAAGGATTATCGGGACGCCGGGCGCATAATGCTTCAACTCTGGGATCCACTGAAAGATCAATGCAGTAAAACAAAACTTTGTCAACAGAAACAAAAAGAGAAAGTTTATAATCACACACTCCTCACGTCCAGCTTGCCTTCTTTGATACATTCTCATAGCTGGCCTTGCTAATCAGGGAAAAAGCTAGAATAAAAACATCTGCTCCACGATAACTCAATGGTCTTAGTCTGTTGTAATCTTCTTGGCCTGTTCCACAAATTTAAAAATCGCGACTCAGAGGCAAGTAATAGAAGAAACTGTCAGGGTATCCGCGAAAGAAAAGAGACAAAGGAAAATTGTTACCTGCAGTATCCCACAAACCTAAGTTAACTGTACTTCCGTTGACAACCACATTGGCACTGAAATTATCGAAGACAGTTGGAACATAATCCTGTAAAGCATAAAACAACGCAAAATTCTACATATAATGAACATTTGAAAATTTCCACGTCTCGAAGCATAGTAATGTCACCATATAGAATTGGAGTGTTGGACCCCAAAAAGCAAGCTAAGATTCCATGATATGCACTTGAATTCAAACATCAAAATGTACACGAAAACACAAACAAAAAGAAGTGGACCGAGGAAACTAGACATTCGAAAAATTAGAACGACACAAAAATGGAAGGAAAAGACACTATCCCATGACTAGCATTGCAGGAAATCACAGACTATCTCAGTGGGGGGATCCAGATCTCACAAAAACTGATCAAGTCACCACAATTGTTCAAATTAAACTGAGACAAAAGCAAAGAATGCATTCAACAAGCAGATCACTAAACTTTTAGGCAATGGATCACTTCCCATTCGACACATTGAAAACCAGGCAATATGCATTGCTCTTTGGTTCAAAGTCAAATTATCCAGCCTAATCCAAATCAGAAAAAAGTCCACGCTAATCCCATCTCATATCACGAAAATGAGTTCAAACAATAGTTGATGAAAGCTCAATCAAACCCAAAGACTCTTTAAAAATCACTCAATCCCACATTGCCAATTGATCTCAAAGCAATGACGTCGAATCTCATGAAATCAAAGGAAATCATCCATCTCACATGGCCGATTGATCTCAAACAATGATTTTGAATCAAAAATCAAATCCAATGCAATGACACCCATCTAAAATACACATTATCAATCTCAAACAATGAAGAACCCTCAGATCAAACCCACCAAATCCCACAAACCCAAAACAACATTCACCTTCAATTCCACCCAAATCCAACAAAATTCACATCCAACACAAATAAATATAAAAACCCACCGTGGGAAAGGTGTTACTGGTATACGAAATCAACAAGCAAGTCTTCCCCACCGCGCCATCCCCCACCGTAACGCATTTGATGAACCTCGACGCACTCATTTCTTCACCAACAAATCACAACTCCCCCAATCGATCAGTAGCTTCTCCTCCCCTTCGCTCTATTGTATCCTCAGATCTTCAAATTGAGAAGACCTGGCGAGACCCAATTGCGAAATCCGCCTCAAAATCGAATCTTTTTTATACCCAACTGATCAAAATACCCCAAATTGATGTAACACTCAAAACCCAATAAGGAATCCTGTCACAGAACAATTACGCATTATCATGGCGACTAAGGGAATGGGGAAATCCGGTGCCCTAAGTGGGAGGTGAAATGCGACATTGTGAGATTAGGATGATGATGAAGAGAGATGAGAATGGATCTGATTGAAGAGAGATGAGAGGGGAAAACCTCGAACCTGATGGTGGAGGGGAGGTTGAAATGCGGAAAATGCGAGCGAGAGTGCCGTTGAAGCGTTCGTTCTTCTTCACTTCCCACACCGATTATGCCGTTCGTCTTTAGAAATTTTTTTTGTAACGGTTTAATGGAGCATTTAAATATTTATTTTATTTAAAATCAATTTTACTTATTATAATATATTTTATTATTATTTTCATAATTATCATAATAAATTTTATTATCATCAAAAATATATTTATTCTTCATATTAATTCAAGATTTGTAAAAATTTTCATAACGAACCAAGGAGTATTTTGAATTCGTAATGTAACACATAATATGATAAAAAACTATGGGTGATGGGGGTTCACCCCACCCAGTAGGTATCCGGACCAACACTCGTAAATGGGTGAGAATGGTTTCGGAAAGATCAACGTCTAGATTAATACGATTGAAAATTAAGCTGATTATAATTTTTTGATGAATCTATTTATGTAAAACAAATGCATCAAATGTTAAATCAGAAAGAATTTAAGAAATTATACATATCTAATATCATTTGTCTTAAAAACAAATTAGTTACAAAGAGCTTTGTCTTAAGAGGTTCAATATCAATAAGAAGGTGAAAAGAATGTAAAAAGCTGAAAATGAAATTTAAAAATAATTAAAAAGGTTTAATGACATCAAATGAGGGCAACAAAAAAAATCTACATTTGTGTTATAGATTTACTAGATATCTACTTGTGCATATATGGCTTTCAATTCTACCTTGTAATGTATATTGTATTTTTTCTATTAATAACAAATAAATTCTTTTAGATTAAGTTGTTATATTGTGTTATATAAATTTTAATTTATCGATTATTCATACATTGTTCAATTATAAAAAAAACTCTTAATATTTGATAATACATAAAGCTATCAACATTATTGTAGTATGAGATAATAAGATACAAAAACTCATTTTTTTAATGTGATTATTCATATCATAATCGATCAAAGAAGAGTTCGATCAAATAAAAAATCTGTACTAATATTGTTGCTACAAGTTTTCACACAATTACTTAATTATTCATATGCCTGATTATAAAACTTTTAATGATATTAGTTAATTCATTTTGTAATCTAATAATGAAAAATTCACATATGAATTATTATTAACCAATGAAAAATGTTCATGCGGATGAACAACACAAAAAAAATCTTACATTTGTATTATATATTTATAATGATAAGGATTTGTTGGAAAATTTGATATTTGGTTGACGTCATATTCTTAGATATTAAAAAAATGGAAAGGGAGGTCATACTGATTAAAGCGTTTGGTTTTGATCTCGATTTCCTTGTAAAAAACTGACTTGAAGAGTCGAATTTGTCCCCAACACAAAATTGTCGTCACTTGACAAAATCAGGCCCTTCAGTTTTGTCCAAACAAGCGTTTTTGTTTGGGAGAAACCCTATCATGGACGAGTGGGTGGAATATTCAATTTTGTCTAGCATAGAGATCAATACAACATAGTATATGCATCTTCTTCATTCCTTTCGTTTTCCGGAATATTCAGTTACCAGACCAGATAGAATTACGTCAGATTCTCGCTTGTTAATCTGCATCAGTGAACGCATCGCACTCTGATGCCTATCATATTCATCATCATCGACGAAGCGCAAAGATCTGCATAGAAACTCACGTTGCAAAACACGAAGATCTAAATACAAACTCGGGTGGCACGCAGTGGATGGATAGATTTTCAGCATTATAACAGCGTGAACATTAGGTTTACATCACCGCGTAGTCTCAATTACATGACGCCTCGTTCTTCGTTCTTCGTTCATCCTACCTGAATCTTAAACGTCCTAGTCTTCACAAAACATCATCCTAAGCATAACTTACAAAATGCAATCCTCTATCAAGAGCTCAATCAGCTCGCGGCAGCTAGCAGCCATAATTGCCGCTGCTTACCGAACTGATCTATTACAACAGCAGTCACAACATACTATACATCCGAAGCTCAAGGCAGCTTCTCAAGGCAGTAATCTCTTAAGATCATAGCCTTGGTCTAAGCTCTTGGCTTGGTTATACACGGACTCGAACGCATTGACACATACGCTCGAGAAATCCGTGATGGCCTGGAACACCTGCGGCAGGCTCATCTGAAGGTTGTTCACAGTAAGCCCTCTGGTCACGCTCACTGACTTCTCGTGCTTTGCCTTTTCTTCCTCTGCCCTGGCTCTCAAAGCCTCAACCTTTGCCCGCTTCTCTAAAACTGGGTCCCGGTCCTTTCGTGTCCATGGCATTTCAGACATCGAAAATTGCCCGTGCTTCGCTTCCAGGGACCGTAGCTCGGAAGCACGTCTTTCGAGCTCCCTGTTGGCAGCCTCAGACTTCCTCTTCTGACGGTGTTCTTCCCCTTGTTGGACTGCAATGTCGTGGATCACGAGAAGCAGGCTTCGGATACCTTCTGAGGCGACCCTATCAGGGACGTGATCGATGCCAAGCTGCCATTGTTCACAGAGAGAGTAGATGGTGGAATCTTGTCTCACCTTATGGACATGACTTTTGTTCATCTGGAAGAGGCTAAGTCGAAGCCAGCCGGTGAGGGATTGGATGTAGTCGCGCTGAGCCTTGACTAAGTTGCAAAAGGATTGATGCCACTGGTTGAGTTCGACCTCGAGCTGGAGAGTTGACTGCTTGTGAAGCTCGGACGTGGGTTCGGTCGAAGGGAAGGTGTTGAGAAACTTGAACTGATTTACGATATGCCGTTGGACTTGGTGGCACTCGTACATGCTTCTCCACATAGACATTAAACTGCAAACAAAATCAATGAAATCACCAAAGCTGAACTAAAAGCTTTGAGGATCTCACAGAATAAAGCAACTATTGTTCTGGTTGATTTTTTTTCCCGAACTCCAGGAACTGTATCGTAAGTAACAAAAACATACCTAGTCTTTCTCTCTTATTTCCCTTCATCATTTTTTGTCCGGTTCAATAGATTGAATTGTTTGAAAGTCAAAAGTAGAAGAAATCATTTTCTCGACTAATAGTGTTATCACATAAGATAGCATTCGTAGCATCACGAAACATCTCAAATATACAAACTATCCCGCAAAAACCCATGTTTTTTTCTTCCACGAAGTAGCGAACAAACAGATCAAACTCAGTGAACTCCATCCTTCGCCTAGATTTGGATTTGGATCCCGATCATCTAGATAGCCATCAAAAGCTCGAATCATCTCAGTTATCACCATTGACATAGAATTAGCTACAATCATCCATATATACTATCTTAGTTCAGATTGCAACTCTTATTTCCCCATGATTCTAGCAAGCTACAACCAATGAAGAGCCAACAAGACAAATCCAAGATACCACATAAAGGTCATGTGAGCTCCAATAATGGTTCTCAACCACCCACCCCATGTGACCAATAGATCCAAATTTAAAGGACAATAGATTAATAGATGAATTATTCATCTTCATTGAAGAAAGCAAGATAGCATTTCATCTTTATAGACAGATATGTAGATAGCATGCATTGCAACATCAGCCGTTTCATCGGTAATTCACCCGATTATGCAGCCTGCGCCATGATCACGATGTTATCAACCGACTGCATTAGGTCAAAACCTAGTCGACTTTATCGTCCAGTACATTGGTGTGATTCGGTCGGTTAAGCGTAACATGGTAGATAGGATGGATGAACGAAAAGAAAGAGATCAAATTCATACCCTTTAACAAGTTCAAGGAGTTGAGGATAGAGCTCAGTTTCCCTTAGTTTGGTGATCTCGGCTGATGTTGTTTGAATGGCCTGAGATGCCACGTCCATCTGTGACTCCAGCTTCTCGACTTCCTTCCTTGTTTTCTCAGTTTTCATGTAATCTGCCCTCTTCAGCTCCAGTTTCCTCACTTGCTCCACCCTCTTCTCATGCTCCATCTTCAATGCCTCCCAATTCTGTCCACAACAAACCATAATCAACATTCAATAACAACATTACCAAAAGATGCTTCTAAAGCTTTCACAACCGGCATTGTAAGCAGTCTATCCAGCATTGAGATTTGGACCTTCAGCATGGAGGTTTAGTCGTTAAACCCGCCAAGATTCAATTTACCTATTGTTAAAGGCTCCCGTTCAGAGCGAGGTTTGAAAGAATATGTTGTGCAAACCAATTGTCTATTTTCACATGGAATTGAACCTATGACCGAGACCGCAAATTGAACCCATGACCAGAGGACAGTGAATTGAACCCATGACCAGAGGACAATGAATTGAACCCATGACCAAGACATTGAATTGAATCGTTAGAAGTGGATCATGTATGGTCCATAGATCAAACTCTATTAAAGAAATCGATGAGATCGAAACTTGCCCATTAATGAATCATGAATGAGTGACAAACAAAGAACTACCTTAACTTCCAAGAAGAGCTTCTTCTCCCAAGCATACAATCTATCAAGCGTAGAACAATGGCTCCCATTGATCAACCCTAATCCCTCCCCTCCTCCACATTTCCCAACTCCATCATCCATCTTCCCATTCACTCCACCGCTCCTCGCCCCCCACGTCGACACCGCTCCCACTGCCCTCCCTGCAAAACAAACCAAAACCTGATCGCACCAAACACCCCAAAATCACCAAAACCCTAACACTTCCACAACAAGGCCAAAACATAGGAGCCTTAGTCTGTGGGGTCAGTTTTCAGCATCTGGAAAGCAGTTCTTGGCAACAACCCATGCGTTGCATCACATACCTTCATTACTGCTCAACGGACACGAACTCTTCACCTCCAAGAGCTCCGACACGTGCCCGCCGGCCCTGGCGGCCTCGAGGAAATACTCCTCGAGCTCCCTCATGATCTCCCCGAGACTCTTATCGTTCCTCCTCGACACCACCACCGCCATCTCCCTCCCCCCCACCCTCACCCCCGTCCCCACCGGAGTCGCAGCATCAGTCACATTGGTCTCGGCCTCCCAATCCTCCTCCGTCGTTGTAGTCGTCCCCGCTCCTCCCGACCTCGCGCCAGCGGACCCCACAAAGGGGTCCCAGAAATCCCAATTCGGAGGCGGTGGCGGCGGAGGAGGAAGCGACGACACAAAGGTCGACGACGACGTCGTCCAGGTCTCGTTACTCGGACTCATAGGCGGCGGCGGCGGCGGAGGCCGAAGGGACGTGGACGAAGAGGACGATGTTAGTGGCAATGGTGGTGGTGGTGGAGTAGGGGTAGGGGCATTATGGTAATTGTGGTGGATGTGGAGGTGGGATTCGGAGAGGGAGAAGCGGAGGAGGGAGGAGCCGACGGAGCGGAGGGAGCGGAGGTAGAGGGAGTGGGACCCGGCGAAGGATTGCCGAGCCGCCACAAGCTGCTTCATATATCGCTTCCGGGACCTGCAGCGGCTCACCGGCTCCTGCTTCTCGATCCGGGACACACAGCACCCCATTTGGCCCGATGTGGGCCGGGCCGGGCAGAGTGCCGGGTGCCGGAGACGGTGAGGGGTTTGGTGAGGGAGGAGAAATGAGGCGTTCAACGTGGTTTGAGTGGGGTTGTGGTGTGATGAGTGTAATGTGAGTGGTGAAGCGTGAGGAGTGGTGGGGGAGCAGAAGGACAGTGGGGGGAGAGAGGGGACGTTGGGCAGTGTGCCGTTGTTGTTTTTTTTTAATGTTTTGAAATTTGGAGACGTTTCATTGACACATATACCCCTTCGGCCTCCTTTGTTTGAGTACTGGTCGTTGTCGTGTGTTTGTGATCTGCTTTCGTGTACTATGGCTACGCAGGAGTGTCATTCGATCTAGCTCAATACGTTGAGGTTTTGTGTACTCTTATGGCAATGGGAAGTTATACTTGCATGAAAAAGGTCAGAGGATGTTGTCACTTGTATCTGATGTGTGAGTACCTGATGCATCACATCTCATTTACATCATCATTATTTTTTTATGTTATAAAAAATATAATAATTTAATTATATATATATATATTGAGGTGAATTTTGACGATATCTACAACAATCAAATGATTTTTTTAAAAATTTCGTGAAACACAAATTATATTTTTTGTTGTGTATTATAATCTGGATTAGAACTAATTTCATTTTTGTATTGTCTTATGATAAAACGAAACTCGTCAAAATATATAATATATAATATGAAAAAAACAAAATATTATATTTTTATGAAGTTGAGAAAATATAAAAATAGAATGTGTTCTTTGGTGTTGCACCAACTAAAACTTTTCAAATGGGAGGAATCTCACTATTAAACATAGGTCAATATAAATGATTGATTTGAATTTTTAAAAATTAAAATTTTGGAATAAGAGAAAAGCTTGTATCATTTTGTGTTGCATGTAAATTGAGACAACCTCAAGAGAAAAGTATTGTTCGTTGGTTTTAGTTTTGAAGGTCAAAACCATTACCGAAACGATTAATGATTCGATTATAATTTTCAAAATCATAATCGTTCAGTAATCGATTACGGTTAATCGATTTCTTAAATGGTTCGATCATATGATTATTTGATTTTTTAACTAATAATGCTTAATGGATTTAATAACAGTTAAAAAATAGATTAAAATGGTTGACACATGATAGTTACTCGATCTTATGATTGGTTAATCACGTTAAAAATCAAAAGAATTATTACAAAAATGATTTAATATGTTCAATATTTGTAGTCGGTTATACTCGGTTAAGATAGGTTTGATGAATATATATTTATATATATATGTTATGCGGTTAAACGGTTATGCGATTATCGTAGTCGATTAAACAGTTTGTCAATCGTTAATTGACGGTTAAACAATTAAAAAATATAACCGAATCGATTAACTAATCGGTTCTATTTTCAAAACCAAAACCGAACCGTTTAGTGAATCAGTTAATCAATTTCTGTTTATGCCGTTCGATTTCAGTTCGACAAACGATTTTGTAATCGTTTTAACATCCTTAGTATTATGGGACAAAAGGAATATCGTAATCCTCTTACATCATGGCACATTGCCATGCATCATGATATTCTGGAGGCACTAACCACGACTATGCATCTTACCAACACAAAGTCACTAAGCATGCTCACTAGGGCCATGCGTTAGGAGCACGGACCATCTCGTTTGGTTTTTTACGTTTTTAAGATATTATCGCGTATGTAATTACAACCCATGTAACGAGTTGATCTAATAAAAATAATCTAATATGATATATAATCCTCTCTTCATATAGTGTTTTGCCATTTGATGTGCGTTTTCCTCGCGATACTCAGATTCCCCACTTAAATTTGTGTGACGTTTATTATTTATTCTCTCGATCTATTTTCTTCAATCTTTTCATTGGATGTGTATAGGGTTGTAATAAAGCTCGTTAAGCTTAAGGTTCAGGTCGAGTTCAACTCGTTAAGAGTTCATTCAACTTCGTTCGATTAATGAATGAGCCGATCACGAACAAAATTCTTAACTCGTTTAAATAAAGGAATGAGTTTGAGCATACTCTTGTTCAGCTAGGTTCGGGCTCGAGCTCGTCTCCTTAGGTTCGAAAAGGACTCGAGCTTAGGGTCAGCTCGGTAGAAGTTGGATAAGGACTCATTATATACTCCCTCCTTCTCAGACACATTACGAAAAATTAACTTGACAAGATTATTACTAAAACCATTGCCTTTGTTATATTTGATAAGAATACCCTTGTGTGAAAGATAAGAAAAGGTGAGGAAAATTGCGAGTAAGGTAAAGAGAGAAAACATAGGACTGTTGAGTCAAACTCATGATGAATAGATATTGAGATAAGCAAATTCTAATTTTAGAATGTCCCAGTATATATCAAAACCAAGACTCGTCTGTTTGAAAAGTGAATCTGTAATGAGTGCGTAGTAAAGTTGGTTCATAATGGAATACAGAAGAACTGGTTGAGAGAAGAAGGTAGTAAAATTGGTTCAAAAGAATTCAACAAGGCTGACAACATTGAGCTCATAAGTAGAGGGACAACAGAACTTGGACATTTGGGTTTCTGCGGTACGGAATGATTTATCTTGGATTGCTTCTGGTTTAAAAGGATTATTGCAATAAGCTTGAGAGATAGTAAGACCAATGGGATCCTTTGTAAAATTCAGTGTCCTTTCAATGTCGGTAACAAGAATCACTGGTTTTGTCCAGATAGTTTCAGGGAGGCATGAAAGCGATAGTTCATAGAAAAGATGACTCGGTTAACAGTTACAATTTTGAAGTTGTCAATAAATATAAAGGGTGATGCCCAAAATTGAATGAGGTTTTGAACCAACGAATCTCGATTTGAGCTGAATACTCGAATAATAAGGCTCCCAGTGAAGAAAAATGATGAAGTTGATAGTTGAAGATTTGAGCCCCTATTGAATGCAGAGGTTAAATAACACTAGTGTTCAACAAACAAGATCGAGAATTGTTTCAAGTCCGGAGAAGAAAAGTTCTTCGGTTTTGGTTTATATTATCATTTATAAGTTGTAAAGTGACATATTGATTTTGAGTAAAAAACAATCACATTTAGTGTTATCCTCTTGATATATCACATTGATTATCAAGGGATGATTGGAATAAGGAATATTATCGTATTTTAACTATATTATCTAACGAGTATAAAAACCTTTGTGTTTTACGTTACTGTTTTCACTACCTTAAATCCTGCTGCTAATCAAGTTCAACCAACAATATGTTAAAAGGAATCAAAATTACTGCATTAAGGTCTGTATTATTATAGTAACCTATCGACAACATTAGTGTCAATCTAATCTAATTTTAAATTAGATTCAAAGTTTCGAAAATAAGAAACTATTCACCCCCTCTAATCTCACAGCAAACTATATTGAGAGTTTTAAGGACATTGTGAACTTTTACACCACTAAAATTTGCTTATTAAGAAAATATCGTAATTTATGTGAGACGTTCATATTCAATAATGTAGCGAAATTTATGTGTAACGGAGGAAATATATAATAATCGAAATACTTATATATATATATATATATTCTATTTATATTTATTGAAACCACTATAATTGTTGAGGAATAAATTTTAATAAAAATTCGAACTGTTGATAGAAGATCCAAGAATGTCTAGTTTAATACCCCTCACCCACACACACAACGACCCATTAAGGCATGAACTAGTGACCACTTGTCACGACGACCTGTTTTAATATCATGTCTTGAAATCAATTCTATCAAAATTTCAAACTGATTATAGAAGACCCAAGAATGTATATCTTAACAATAATATATAATTTTTTTTTCTAAATTGAAATGAATCGAGCCTAAACGAACCCTTAATGAGATGAAACGTAAACGGACTCTAACGAACCCTAAATGAAGGAACCATTAAACGAGTCGAGCCCTTAACGAGCTCGAGCCGAGCCCGAGCAAACCAAACAACTAAACGAACTGAGGTCGACTCACCTCGAACTCCACTCATTGGGCTCGTTTTACACCCCTAGCGGTGTATCATCAGAGTTTCCATTCAGATCTCCGCTGTGATTCGGCCACTGAGTATGATTGGATATGCGCGTAGCATCGAGAACTTGCAAGATGATACTGAAGTTAGGTAAAAGGACATGAAGAAGAATTTCGTATCTAAGAAAGGTATACCTTTCTAAGTTTTCCTCCTTTTTTTCCTCTCATCGGTGGAAGCAAATCCGATTCTTTGCTTTCCCTTTCATTTGCCAACATTCTTTTCCATCTCTTGAACAATCCTTTCCCTTTCAACAACGTCACTCACTATATATATTTTCCTCAATTAAGCATCACATTTCCATCACTATCATTTCCCATCTGAGATAAATCTCATAATCTAGCTTAGCTGATAACTGAAAGGAGGTGGGATGGGAACTCTCCGCGTAGACGAGGAGTACTTGACACAGATAGATGGAGCTCGTCGACACCTTCGTGCTCTCATCTCCACCAAGCAATGCGCTCCCATCATGCTTCGCCTAGCGTATTACACCGAACTTATGCCCTTGTATTTTGTTTATCGGGTTCAAGATTAATGGTGTCATCATATTGCTCTAGGTGGCATGACGCGGGCACTTATTCTGCCAAGACAAGGACTGGAGGACCAAATGGATCGATAAGGAACGAGGAAGAGCTGAATCACGAAGCTAACAGAGGACTTAAGATTGCAGTCGACCTGTGTGGTAAGTCCTTTTATGGAATTATGATTAAGCTAAGTTGCATGTTCTGGTCAGTTTTGGAACTTGGCCATATATGTATATCCTAGCTTATGAAGAGTTGGTGTGTTTCTGGTTCTTTCAGAAGAAGTGAAGAGTAAATATCCGAGAATCACCTATGCCGATCTCTATCAGGTTAACGCGGCGATTCATAATCCTATATTTTGTTCCCTATCTCAAAAATGTTTAGTGCTTCTGCGCTACGTGATTCCACCACACAACAATCCCATACTGATGTTAACCCTTTTCTTGTATCAGCTAGCTGGAGTTGTTGCTGTTGAGATAACAGGCGGTCCAACCATCGATTTTGTTCCAGGTCGTAAGGTATGTGCACGTAGAGCAAGAAGCTAAAAGCACCGATTCAAATATATCACTTGACGTGATCTGTAATTTCACAGGATTCGAACGAGTCACCTGAAGAAGGACGACTACCAGATGCCCAGCAAGGTAAGTGATCGAAAGCATTGAATCTCCTTAAACTAACCATCTTGGATCAAAGAACGTGAATCGGTTCAATTTTATTTAGGAGCATCACATCTCCGAGAGGTATTTTATCGAATGGGTCTATCTGGCAAGGACATCGTCGCACTATCTGGAGCACACACATTGGTAAAAAAATATCTAACGTTTCCAAGGTCATAACGATAGTCATCTTGAAAGGTATTGGCATCTGAAATTTTCTTCATGCGAGGCTGCAGGGCAGAGCTCATCCGGAGAGATCAGGATTCTCCGGCGCTTGGACCAAAGACCCTTTTAAGTTCGACAACTCTTACTTCGTGTAAGATACTTGCAGCATATGAAGCATTCAAGCATGTTTATATTAGGGTAATTTACTAGTCAATGATTTCGTTATGAACCAGGGAGCTTTTGCAAGACGACACAGAGGGATGGTTAAAGAGGGAGTTTTTGTTAAAGCTTCCGACTGATGAGGCCCTTGTACAGGACCCAGCTTTTCGTCGCTATGTTGAACTCTATGCAAAGGTGGGGCTAGAAGTTTTGACTATACAAAATTTCAGCACATCATACTTCATTGTCGCCTAAGATCTCTTGCGATTTCAAACGCAAACGTGGAGTTTCTAGCTCTCTTAAAAGTCTCTCTTTTGTTCTATGTCAACTGATGACAGGATGAGGGGGCCTTCTTCAGAGACTATGCTGAATCACACAAGAAGCTCTCAGAGCTCGGTTATGGGCTGACGAGACGTTCCTCTGTGGCTGACAAGAATCGAGTGACTTTGACACGCAGTGTCTTAGGAGTTGTCATTGCTGTCACGGTTTTCATGCTCGGCTACTTATATGACTCTCACATAAGATCTAGGCTGCTATCTACGTATTAGCTTATGATGTTGTGTAATACCCCAAGGAAATACTTAAATGGTTTGATAGTACTACATATGATGTACCTCTAACTGTACCAATAACCCCTAGCAGAGATGATGTGATTTGAAAATCAAACAATAATTCTCACTATAAATTAAGGAGGCTACCAATAACCCCTAGCAGAGATGATGTGATTTGAAAATCAAACAATAATTCTCACTACAAATTAAACAGGCTACCAATAACCCCTAGCAGAGATGATGTGATTTGAAAATCAAACAATAATTCTCACTACAAATTAAGCAGGCTACCAATAACCCCTAGCAGAGATG